>PVHP010000769.1:101123-128575 GCA_004024765.1 Zapus hudsonius
TTCACTAGCAGTTTCCTTTGTTTAGATGGCTGGCATCTTGTCAGCAGGTGAGGTGAAATGCCAGCAAGTTTGGTGAAGGAGCTTTGGAGCTTTGGTTGGGCTAAAATCTGACCTTAGAGTTGAGTTTCGACTTCCAGCTGAGTGTTCTGTGTAAGTTTCTCACTCATTATGGCTCCTCATGGCTTTGCTCCAGGAGCTCCATGACTTCCTGTTTCCTATCTGAACATTTCAAATATTTAAATTTCATCTCTTTGCAGTTCTATTAATTAAAGTGAGATTTAAAAATCTGGTAATGTTTCTATGCAGAATTATCAGACTTGATCACTCGGGCAAGCCCAGGCATTATGGAGTTAATTTAATTCAGTCAACATAGTCCTGTTTCTCTGGAGCTGAATGGAAGAAGGGAGTGTAACAGTCCAGATCTAGAGTACACTGTCATTTAAAAGTCTTGACGGCAAGAGGTCACTTACTTCCCTCTTTAAAAGGCTTTTCGAGATACTGTTTGGAGCTCTTTTGCTTTTATTTTACAGCATGGTTCTTCATTGTATATTAGTACTAATGGAGTTACCATCACTAAACTCACAGTATATTGATATCATTTTAGAATGGCTGAAATTGAATGTGGTTGAACTCCACTTTTTTAAGAGATCCATAAATAATACCCAGTGGCAAAGGGCTGATTGAGTTCATTGAGAGAAGCTGTGTAAGGCTTGCTAATTTAGCTGGGAAATTTCAAATATTACAGTGGCTGGGATTTCCCTGGAGCTTTTGTACAACAAGTGAATCAGCGTTCAAGTGATATCATTTTTAGAATGATTTGTAAAGAAGGATGAAAAAGCAAAACAATGATTTCATAAGTAATACTTTAACTGCAAATCACCCAATACTGGTTTGTCTTTGGGGGGTGCGGTTTCTGGGGCACTACATCAGCTCCTGTGTATTTAGCTGTAAGCTGATGTCTCCAGAAATGCTTTTCCAGAAAGCCAGAGAATTGCCCTAATACTTCGCTCATGGAATGGACAGGCTTTGATTATTATCCATAATAGCTTTATCTGCTCTGATGCTTCGGCATCAGGCTCCTCAAGGCTGGGTTTAAAGTGCTCTCTTGTTAGGCACGTAATTGAATTGGTACCTGACCACCACCCAGAGACTAGAGATTCTTGTCCAATGCTGTCATCCTCACAGGGCTTGGAGGTGTCTCTTCCCTTGGAGGGGAAACTGTGCCCGCAAAGTTTAGATTTGGAGTCCTCTAAATTCTGCCTAGCCAACACGTTTATTTTACACAAAGAGAAGTGAAGTTCAGAAAGCCTAAGTTGTTGAACACCACCGTGAAATTATGACTCCTATGTCCCCTCCCTGCCTGGCTTTGCCTCTGACTGACACCATTTTATTGTGACTGAGTAATCTTCTGAGGTTAGGGGGTAAGTCACTTACATCTGAATGGAAACACACTTGCTAATCAGGTATCCTTCTCACAAACTGCCACATCTCTCAGGCAGTCCTCTGTGGAGTCCCTTTTGAGGTAACTCAGCAGGCGCCCTCTAAGGAAACTGACCTGGAACTGTTCTGATGAGCCATTCCCAGGATTTTGATGGCCTTTGCCTATTATGCAGAGGAGAAATCCAGGGCTAGAGGTATTGGATGTCCTGCTGTACATCACGTACATTTCAAGTAGAGGAACTGAGATTTGTTTTAACAAAGATCCTTCAGCAAATATTCTGTACTAATTTGGCCTCATCTTCTCTACAGCTGAGCTAACTAAATGCAAGGGGTGCTTCACACTGCCTCAGTTGCCCTGGGCTCTCTAGTGCCTTTGCTGCCTGCTGATCTCCTGTCCCTCCTTCTACCCCACCCTGCACCAAGCTGCTGCTGCTGCGCCTCCTCCTCTTTTTCCTCTTCAGCCTCCGTAGGACAGTGTTATAAAGTACCTCTCTTAAGTGCATTGCTCCCTCCAGGAATGATTTGCCTCTTTTCCTCATTAGTAATTCTTAAAACAGTTCCATCTGGACACGAGTGCTTGCGAGAGCTTCTGGGCCATCCTTGTGTTTCATTCCACGCGGGTCTGTGGACTTCATTGACCCTTTGCTAAAGAAATGAACAGAGCACGGATGCAGTGTTTGATTGACATCTGTCACTCACACTGTTGAACAGCTCCCCACTCCCCTGGAAGGTAAAAGCACAAGTTGGTGGATGAGAAGTTTTGCTTTCTTACTTCTATGTGGTGTCTAGTATGAACGATGCATTCCCTTATTTTAAAAAATGCTTGAAAATAAGTAGAGAAAAAGAATGAAAAAGTTTAGAAGCGAAGCAGAAACAGCATGGACTGATGGTGTGAAAGACCCCTGTAAGGAAGAAGTTGGTTGGAATAAGTGTGGCCCATTGCCAAGTAAGAGAGAGCTGCAGGGGTGAATCTGCCAAGTTCAGGCTGGCACATGCCTTCTGCCTCGTAGACCTATGGGATGGGCTACATTTATTAAAGCCAGGGGTCAGGATCTATCATTTCTCTAACCTATATGCCATCTGTCATCTCTCCTCTCTCTTCCCTCTCCTCTGTAAGCACACACACCAGCATTCGCCACATAAGGGTACCCACTGCCCAAATAATTACCCCAAAGTTTATCCAGCTGGCTTTGTCACAGAGGGCAAACCTTTTTGAGGGGCATCAATTAGAGACTTGGACAGCTTTAGTAATCTACCTTGATGTGACCAGCCAGGGATCTTGTGATGCTGACTCATTTTTATCAATATTGTGGAAACTGCTTCAAAATTAGATTTGAGTTTTTTAATTACAAGCTTATGGTGGATATTCTTATCACATTAAAACAGGCTAACAAGAGAAAAGGCACAGTTTTGCTTCATAGGAAAGCCTTCAGAAGTGATCATGAGACGGCTAAGGGAAACTGTATTTTTTAAAATATCTTTGTTATGAATGTTTATACATTGTATGAGCAAATCTTGTGAAGGTGTCCCCGTTTCCCTCCTCTCTGTCCCCTACCCACTGGGGTCCTTCCTCGGTGTGCATACTGGATATCTCCATAGGTTAGGGGATATGAGCTGCACCGGAGGTAACCAGTTTTTCGTTCTTTTTAGGAAAACTGTATTTTATGCTTAATTTTGTGACCTGCTTTATGTGGGTGTCTGGAGAATTAAACCCAGGTAGACAGGATTTTCAAATAAATTATTTTAACCACTGAGCCTCTCTTTGGAGAATTCCCAGCCTCTTTTTGGAGAATAATGAGTAGTTGTGTAGAAACATGATGATACCAAAAGATTACAACCTGAATCCGACCTGGTGGTAATAAAGGGAAACTTACAAGGCTTGTCGTTCAGGACCTGCTTCTCCTTTTCTCCTGGTAGAAAGCAGGACATTGACCATATGAGGCTCATGAGAAGGAAGCCTAGGGTTATGATCATCTCTCCCACAGAAGATGGCTCAGTGTTATAAACATATGTGTTCCACAGAGAATGGCCTTTCTGCCTTGTGTTCTCAGTTCCTAAGGGGGTGCATTTTGGGGCTTGGGGCACTGATCATTATTTGAACAAAAGTTTTGATTGACAGGTAGAAACGCTAGACAACCCAGACCCCTCAAGGCCACCAGAGCAGTCATTTCTCAGGTCATGTCTCGAGGCAGGATTTTTACCTGGTGGGATTGAGGCAATGTTTCTCCAAATTTGCTTTCTTGCTCTAGGGAAATTCCCACAATTTGATTGCTCTTTTGAGGTTTTGCCCAGAGAAAGTCTCTGGGATCATCTAAAAGTATTTTCCAGAAGCTGACTCTCAATTTCTATAGTTTCTTATACGCTTTTCCAGAAAAGTTCCCAGAATGGAAGTTATTTGAAAAGAAAAAGTAATAAAAGACTATAAAGCTCATCTTATGTTTCAGTAATCTTGAAGGCATATCATATAATGAAACTCTAGAGGCTTAACATTTTTGTAAAATATCTAACATTTCTATCTCTCTACATAAAATAGTTTTCTTGCTTGGTCTTTATAAAGCACTTCATACAACTTAAGAAAAGGGAACTCTTTTAAGGTAGGGGACAGAGAGGAGGGAAATGGGGACACCTTCACAAGATTTGCTCATACAATGTATATACTTATTTATAATAAAGATGTTAATTAAACCAAAGAAAAAAAAACAAGTCTGCATGCCCCTTCTCAGCTCAAACCCAGATGACTAATGTTTTTCAATCAAAGTAAAAACCTTGTTCTCAACAGCTGCTAGCAATGCCTTCTATGATCAGATCCTCTTTCCCCAATGCACAACAGCCCCATGCTGCCCTTGGCTTAAATCAAGATTTCTCCATTTCTGTTGAACATGCCAGGCCTATGTCCCATCTGGGAATTTTTTTACTTGACTGTCTCCTGCATAGATCTGTTACCTTCTATTTACCTACAAACTACTTTCCTTTACCTCCTTCTGGAGGAGGTCTCACCATTATTTATATTTTACAGTCTCGACTGACTCTGTCTGGGACCATGTCTGACCTTGTACCCTGGTTCTCAGATGCCTGTTAAATCCCGACTGATTTGTTACCGCAGCACAACACAACATGCGCTTGGAAAGTCTGCTGAGATACGTAAACACACGAAGAAATACTCTATTTCTCAGACCCAGAAAGGCCTGCAGACATGGACGGGCACTGCTGCTTAGCAAAGCTGAAGTAAATCTTAACCAAAAATCAGAATTCAAAACTGAACTTCATTCAAGCTTCAAAATCGACTTCCTTTGACTCTCTCAAAGGTTTAAGTAAATAACTATACACACAGATTACATGCTATAAGGCATCTGAAATGTAGCTCAGGGACATACGCATTGACATAATCTGTGTATCTCCGAATAGTTGTTAATGCAGGAAAGAAAGTGATTCAATTGCTGGGCTTAGAGTTGCACTAATTCAAGTATGTGATGGAATTGTGGTGGAATTTTGATGCAGCTACATGATTGTGCACTTATTATGTGCAATCAGACCTTCTGCAGTGACTGCAGCTAACACAGAGTTGTGTGTGTGTGTGTGTGTGTGTGTGTGTGTGTGTGTGTTTCCCCGGATCTGTCTCCTCATGTGTGGACAAAGGACACCAAAGTTTTGGGATGGCACATGCCTGTTCCCTTTTTCCTTCTTGTCATTCCTCGCTCCTCTCTTGTCTTATTTGCTATCTAACTAACGCTGTGAAAGGCCTTCTCACCCCGTCTGCACTGTGGTCAGCCTTCCCCTGGCACATGACCATTTTTCCTGCTTGCCTCAAAGCGCTGATAAAGGAATTGTCTCATTTATATGAAACAGATCTTTTATAAGGACAGTGATAATGTTTACCTCTTTCTAAAGCGGTAATTCTTTTTGGCTTATCGTTGTCTAATAATGCTAGTGTAATGAGTGGCAAATTAATAATTCAATGCTGGCCAGAAAGATGTGAGGGGTTGCTTTAAAAGACATTTGTTATCAGAAACAACTTTTGTCCCCTAGAATCTTTAATTGCATGGTAATTATTAAGCATTTCTTGGTGTATTGTAGTACAAGAGATTATAAGAAACCGAATGATTTACAGTGCAGTCAGTATTGCTGAAAATTGGGGATAAGCCCTGTATTAGTTACTTTACAAAATCCACGAGCAGAAGCAATTTAAGGAAGGAAAGTGTTTATTCAGGAAGGGACATTCTTGTTCATGATGAGGAAGGCTCCATAGCAGGCTCAGAAGGCCAGCTGGTCACATTGCACCTGCGGTCAGGAGGCTCGTGCTTAGCAAGGCTACCAACCACCAGGCTCACCTCCATGGACCTACCTCCTCAGCAAGCTCCACCTCCTATAGTTTCTTCCATGACCTTCCCAAACAGTGCCGCCAGTGTGTGGGGGGAGCAAGTGCTCAACCAGATGAGTTTAGGGGAGACATTTCACATTCAAACAAGTCCTAACCTGGGCTGTGGCTCAAGGAATGGAAGACTTTGGGGATGAGTATGATCAAAGTGTGGAGAGGGTCGATGAGAACAGCAAGAGCTCTGGGTTTATGTAGAGGCGTAGAAACTCCAGAACTTGGATTAGAAAGAAGAGTCATCTCAGAAAATCGGAAGTGTCAATGGGGCAGAGGCTCTAGAATCCGAAGCGATGAGGACGTGTGGGAGGAATATAAGTCTGTAGCCACGGAATAGAGCACAGCCTGTCCATTGGCGAATCAAGTATATGTTTGTGTGAACCTCAGACTTGATGAGGTAGCTGAGCGCCAGGATGATGAATTATCCACTCCTGTGGGTTATATAAGCAAGTCTATGAAGGAGGCTGATCTTGAGGTTGGCACAGTTTTTTGAGGCTCAAACTCAAGAGTTACTCTCAAGAGAATTATTCATGGAGGAAGTCAGCATATACCATCTTGGTATTGAAATAACTGCCACATCAATCCAACAGTTTGTGTTTCTGGGTTAGGGTAGCAGAAGATACGAGTGCTTGATTCTAGGTTAGCTTGGTTATTTTGCTGTTGTGTTTATTTTTATTTTGTTATTTTGGTAACAAAATGAGACATATTTTGGTGCTTTTAATAACCTAACCTACTGAGATGCAATTTTATACAATCAAACATCACACAGGTTCAATAGCCACAGAGTCCTAAGTTCCATTCAACACTGTCTTCACCATGATCTTGGTTAGGGCGTGACTTGAGTCATTTTGCCACAAGTAATACTCTCTAGGGTCATTAAAAATTTGTAATTGGACTCATATGTATGTGAGAGCCCTTTTAATAGCATAAAAATCATTAACATCTGTCTACTATATCCCAAATATTGGGCTCAGAGGCCAAATTCATTATCTCATTTGAGTAGATACTTCAGTAATTGCTTCAAACTATTCCCTTTTCCCTTAGTGAGAAATAAGCTACATGGTGAAAATTGTGTGAGTTTTGTTTCTGGTTAGTTATGTATTCTATGCTTGTGTATATATGACAGTGTGTGTGTGTTTGTGACTGTGTGTATATATGACAGTGTGCGTGAATGTGTGTATGTGTATGCATATATGACTCTGTGTGTATGTGTGTGACTGTGTATATATGAGTGTGCGTGTATGTGTGTGCATATATGACTCTGTGTGAGTGACTCTATCTGTGTGTGTGTGTGTGTGTGTGTGTGTGTGTGTGTTATTTAGGAGAGGGAAGTGAAGGGTGGTGACCAAGGACCTCATGTTCTAGGAATAAAGCCGTTGGCAGCTACACGACATAAGCTTTCACTCTTAGTTTGCTTTGAATTTCTTTGCCCAGCCCCAGATGGCACAGGCTGTTTTTCCTGTTTCCCTGTGTAGTTTGGGAAGTGATTTACAACTGCTTTGGAGTTTGGATCTGTTCCCTGCGGTTTTGGTTCTGTTGTTCACGTACTAGGAGTTCATCTTCCCTGGTTCTTTGGTCTACTCGATTCTATCCTGTAATTTCTGTGCTAAATCTTTCATGAGCTTCCCTGGCAAAGCCTTAGTTTGCTCCACCTGTTCAATCCTCATCCTAAAGAAGAAAAGAGCCTCTGCTAGACACCATTCAGTTTGCATTTCATCTTAAACTTCTTGGGTTAAGAAACAAACACACTGTTTTTGGAAATGCTTTTCCTTAGCTCTATGACACCCATGGTTTAAAGTGTTTTTGGGAATGACATATAAATTCATTTCTACATCACATGGTGTAGAAATTTTTGTTAAAATACATTAGGAATTTCATTTGTAGAGATGTCTGACAAACTGTCCAGTCTCACAAATGCTTTATTTTGCTATTCTAGTTTTTTGCCAGTTCTCTGCCTCTCAGACATGTTCTAATGAAAAAAAATCATATATATGCATATATATATATATACACATTTATGTTTATACCCTATGTATACTATGTATACTATGCATACAGATTCTCTTGTGTTCTAGATGTATAGGCCATCTGATTCTTAACTATGACATAGCCATGTACAGGAATGGCTGACATGTTTCTGAGGGACATTATTGCCCATATAATATTATAATCACCCATTTTTAAAATATGAGTGGATTTATAGATTTATATAGCTCAGTTGATTGTTAGACCAAAAAGTAATCCATGACTTCAGAGAATATGTAAACCACGAGTGGCAAATAGGTTTGATCCTGACTGCCACCTCTGACTGAGAAGATGCCTTAAGGCAGAATTTGCATAAGTCTGGTTCACCCAGAAAGAATGCTGACATCACTTAGCAGTGTCCGTTATGTGACAAAAGCAGGAATTTTGTCAATCATGCAATAGATTTTATGGGTTATTCAATAAAAACACAAGCCTAGAGAGAGTCTGTACGACTTGTGAGTGCAGAGTGCAGGCACGTGGACTTCAGAACATGGGGCGTCTATTTGTAAAAGTGAACACAATGTGAGAAACGGAGAGAAATAGGGACAGGATTTCACGGTGAGGTCATGCAAACTGGAGTTTCTTTATCTCAACTTTGTGAGGTGCTATTATGAGAGGGGCAGCACCCGTTCACATCAACCGTGGTTCAATTTCTAGTTCCCAACACTTTAGGCCTTTTTGTTTGTTTGTCTGTTTGTTTCATCTAGTATTTCCTCCTCTACAGCATTTGGTGTCTGACTGTGTAATGTGATGGTCATGGTGCTGAGTACAGTGCTGTGAGTACTTGTCCCCCAGTCAAGGGCAGTGGATTGAATCTTCTACTAGCAGAACAATAATCCACATAAACATTATCTGTAATATTCGTCTGACTACAGTACTGTGGGTACTAGTCACACCACCAACAGTAGTGAAGGCCGCAATTCTACGCTTCTGACGATGAAAGCGCTCTCAAATCAGCTATTTCGGCAAGTTCCCTTTGATATAAGCCCTCCCCTTGGGAAAATTGAAGGTTAGGATTGCAGGTGGCTTTAGAAATTTTTTGGGGAAAATGAGGAAAAATAAAATATAGTTTTGCTCTCACCTGATTGAAGCCAGGTTTATAACTTTGCTAATTCAAGGAATCTTACTTTCTAGATTGTATTCCCAGGTAAAAATTTCATATTTTAATGATTTCATTAGAATCCCCCTGTACCCACCCCCATGTCTTCAGAAATTGCCACTTATATTAAAATTCATGTTTGAAGCATATCTAAGCAAGAAGGTGACTTTTTTTTTTTTTTAATATATATTTATTGTCCATAATGTGTTACATTGTTTAGTGGGCAAACCATGCGTTGTTATCCCGAATTCCCCAATTCCCCCCCTCCCCATCCCTGATCAGTTGTGACTTTTTGGGTTCATGTTCTAATTGATGATACTAACTGCTAATTAAATGCATCTGTGTCTAATCAAAACACATCTAGAACTGAGCAGTGCAGCTGTGAGCCAGGAGTGTTGGCAGATCACGTTGGCGACAGCGTAAGTACAGATTTGTCCTTCAGCCAGGGGTCCTTCGATCCTGCAGAGCCCCAGCTTCGGCTGGAAGAACACTGGAAAACAGTGCAGTGTTCTTTACTACACCCCACATGGGGGGACCCCACTAAGAAGCTGATGCTTTTAACCTTTCCAGAGAAATCCGAAAGTTCTAGATTCACAGTACAATGGGGAAATGAAAGCAGCATCTGGCTCTCCAGGGTTCTCGATTTCATTGGCTTTTATTTAAACCCCCAGTTTAGTCCTTGTTTTTATTGCATCCTCTCTGCCATCCTCATTGGCTTTGCGGCTTCCAAAAACCTGCAGCTATTTTTCCTTAAAAAGAAAAGACAGGTGAGTCTCTGCTCCAGAAGGGTGAGTGCACAGGTTCCATTCATAATAGCCTGCTCTTCAGAAGTGGCACTCAATTCTTCACATGATCCCAAAAAGGTTGTAAGCAAGTGCTAAGTCTAGGTAGCACCCATGCAGAACGATGGCTCATTCTCACTAATGATATGTTCACGACATGGTGCTTGTTCATAGTATGTGTGTTTAAGGAGTTTACCCATTATTGCTCAGTTTTATCCTGAGTTATATAAGATAATAAAAATATTTCCATAATGCTCACACGTAAAGTCTCATTCGATCCAAAGATTCATTTCATCTGCCTTCATGTTGGCACATATATATATATAATATATATATTATATATATATATTTGAGTAAAAATATATATTCAAATTTTTGCAGAGGTGCGTACTTAAACAACATAAAATCTAAATACTATATTCTTTATTTTTCTGACCATTAACTTT
Source organism: Zapus hudsonius (assembly GCA_004024765.1). Classification (NCBI taxonomy): domain Eukaryota; kingdom Metazoa; phylum Chordata; class Mammalia; order Rodentia; family Dipodidae; genus Zapus; species Zapus hudsonius. The sequence goes on from PVHP010000769.1 coordinate 111,285, forward strand.
TTGAGTTTATGATTTGGCCTTTTCAACAGTTTCTTTCTTTTCTGGTTGTTTAAACTGCCTCATGTCAAGTAGCTAAGACTTGCTGTATATAGCTCATTGCTAACTGTTTTCACATTCCTTCTTTCTTTCATATAAAGGCATGAAGCAGGCAGGATATCTGTTTGTACCACTGATAAAATCATGACCCCTCCCCCCGAAAGAAATAGTTGTCGAATTGAATAACAGTGTGAACTCGTATCTCTCGAGATATAAAATCAATGCTTTGTGTCCCAAGGAATTTGTGTGAGGCAAAAATACAGCAACACAGTGCTTTACCTTATAATGGAGGCCAAGAATCAAGGTTTTAGAATTAATTGGATTATAAGTAAAAAGATCACCAAGAAATAAATTAATTTTTAAATGACCTTACAAGACCCCACTAAAGGAAAAAAAAATAGGAATAAAGATGCACCAAGCCTTTCTCTTTTTTTAATTATTTTATTTATTTGAGAGAGAGAGAGAGAGAGAGAGAGAGAGAGAGAGAGAGAGAGAGAGAGAGAGAGAGAGAATGGGCACACCAGGGCCTCCAGCCACTGCAAATGAACTCCAGACACATGCGCCCTCTTGTGCATCTGGCTTTATATGGGCACTGGGGAATCAAATCTGGTCCTTCTGCATTGCAGGCAAATGCCTTGACCACTAAGCCATCTCTTCAGCCCAAGCCTTTCTCTTTATGAATTCAGAACAGACATGAAGAGAAACAAAGCCACGAGGTCAAGTTAGAGTTCCAGGTGAGTCCCCTGAATTCTAGACATGGAGCTCAGGAGGCAAAGCTGTCACAGACCCAACCGGGGAAGAAGACAGGTCATTTTCATTGATGCAAACTCAAGTTTTGCCATCACACAGTAAATTTTCCCTGATACAAGGGCATTTATGACATTGAATGAAAGCCTGCATGGCTGTTAGACTTACTTTATTGCTACAGTTTATTTCTTAGAGAAGTTATCAATCTGCAGAGTATCAAAGACTTGCATAGATGTGCACAAACAGAGCTTTCGTGTCAGGTATCTTTGCATCCTTTTCATTTCCTGTCCTCAAGAACACTTTGAAGCCTCGTTCCAGAAATCAGAACGGAATTTGTCTCTGGCATTGGAAGTGGATGTGTTTTCCTTGAGTTTGGAGTGAGTTCCCTGGTCTGCGTCATATGAGAAAGAAATCTTGCTTCCTTCTGTATCAGTTTTGAAAGCAAATCCTGCTCTGGTTTCAGTATCTTTTCATTCACATCTTTTGAAATAAATAAAGAATAATAAATATATACATGAATAAAAACACAACGCAAACTTAATAAGTAAAACATCTCTAAACCCAGTATGAGAAAACAGCTTGTATTTCTCTTCATATTGTTGATAATAGGAGCTCCCTGGATAAATATTCGTCCTGATTTTTTATGAAAAATTCCATTACTTGATGCCAAATTTACTGTGTTCATGCATAATATATTTCTAGTCAAATATATAAGGAAAGTCACTGAAATATGGAGAAAGCTATAGAATAAGTCTTTTGCAAGCACCATTTAGGGGTGTTGGGTCAAAAAGACATCAGATTTTCAGTGTGCTCTTTATACCAGAGGCTTTTGTGTTGAGAAAATAATTCAAGAGTCCACTGGAGAATGATACCATGAGAGTTCTGATAGGTGCTCATCTTTGCTCTTCTGATAAAATGGGCTCTTTAGTGCTTAGGGCTATTTTCTTATTTGTTGAAGTTTAATGTTTTTATTTGAGTGTGTGTGTTTATGTATGTATGTGGGCATGCCAGAGTGTTTTGCCTCTGCAAATGAACACCAGATTCTTCAGATTCTCTCTCTCTCTCTCTCTCTCTCTCTCTCTCTCTCTCTCTCTCTCTCTCTCTCTCTCTCTGTTATCTTGTTTACCTGGACAGCTATGGCATGGTACCTGGGCAGGCAGGTCTGGCAAACTAGCGTGCTTAACTGCAGACCCCTCTTCCCAGCACTGTCATTCATATTTCTATCTTCATTCATGATTATCCACCCCAAGAAGTCATTGAACCTCTTACTCTCCATTGAGCTGTGGTTGGATCTTTAATGAAAGCATCCCCCAAGGAAAGATCCCTGTTGTCTCTGGCCCTGCCCTTCCTTTCAGCCTGTTTGGGAATGATGTGTTTCCCCTGACTCTCTCTCTCCACATCTCCCTGTGCATTTCCCCTGCTCAAGGCTAATTGCTGGAGAGCGAGGCTGTTCCTCTGGTCTCTTCAGGACAGTGATTGTAAAAGCCCTTCATCTATGGAAGGCACCTGGGGTTGTCCAGCTAACCCAGGACAGAGGCATTGAAGGGTCCGTGTGCTGCAGGGGGGAGCAGTCACCGTAGTCTCTCCTTCACTTTCCTCCCATGCATCCCAGAGACAGCCTGGCCGCTTCATCTCCAGGGTCCTTCTCTCCTGTGGTGATGGGAGCTAGGCTGCTTCGCATCAGAGCATAATGGAAGTGAGCGGCATTTCATTTGTCACTGTCCGAGAAGGCACAAGTTGGGACTGGCCTGATGAGATCCAAACATGTACACAGAGAGCAGATCCAACAGAGATGCATGATCTGAAGTTTCTATCTAAGAGCATTGATGCAGCCGCTAAGAAAAACCCTCCCAAAAGGCATTTCATCTTGAAGTGTTCTCATCTTCATGCTGCAGTGATGTGAAGAGTTCACATGTAATTTTGCGTTTGGCCCAAAGCCAGTCACCACAGCCAAGAGAGGAGTCCGGGCTTCCCGAGGCTTTCCTCACCACCACCACCACTGCTGAGTCTCTAGAATTTTGTTTTCCCCAGACACAAGGACATGATCCAATTCGAGCCCCAGCTAGTGTCCCTGTCCCCTTTGTCAGTGCCCCTGCTTGGAAGAGTCCTGCTACGCGTGGTTTGAGGGAAATGTGTCAAAGACGGGTGTTGCTTCGGCCCCTTTGCCTCCAGCCGAGCCCTGCCACGCCTCACTCACTGTGGGCATCTTACAGTAAATGACAGTGGGATCCCAGCCCCACAGAGACATCAATTGGCAAGGGGCAGGGGGTAGCATCTTTGCTGGGGGAGGGAACGCTAAATCCATCCACCAGCATCTTTCCTTTAGATTTCCAGTGTCTATAGAAAAGCTAGAGGAAGACAGGCTTACCTTCCTTTGGGGTGACTTGAGTCCATGGGGTGGACTTCGAGTAATCAATTGCAAACTTTCACAGAGCTCGATACCTCCAGTGTTTGTATGCTGCTCACAGGGCCAAGGTAGCCTTGCCCATGCCTTTGAAGGTGAGCATGACTCGGTGACTTGGGTATCCTTCCATCCATGGGACCACACAGTAGGAGCTCTCCAGTTACTCTGGCCTCCAGCTGCCCTACAGACTAAGAAAAAGCTTTGTGTTTTAATTTGCAAGGATTCAGCAATGTCCAATTTAGGTGGGCTTTGTCTGAGAAGGATATAGAAGGAGTAATGGAAACACATAGGTTTTTTTTATCCATCTAGTGTGTCTTTCTCTCTCTTCCCTGGCATTATTGCTGAGTGTGGGGTGGGGCAAGGTTAAAATTGGAATTCAGAAAGGCCAGGAAAAATTTGCAGACACTAAGAAATAAGCATTAACTAAAATTGTGATTCAAGGTACATCTGTCCTATAAAATGATAAACTCTGATTGGTGTATTGACCATTTGTTTATTCATTTGTTTATTCACACATCCATTCAGTAAATTTCCATTGAGCATACATTGTGAGCAAGACCCTATGGTCCATCATGAGTCTGTATTGGTGAGCCAGAAATAACCAGGTAAGATCACTGTTATCCTCAAGATCTTTAGGAATAAGTAAATCATCAGGCTAGCTACATACTGATCACAGGAAATACATATAAAAATGTATGTATAAAAATGGAGGAGGCTTCTTCTGGGACCATAAGGACTAAAACATGTCGATAAGCAATCCCAAGAATAGGGCAGAGATAGCAAGTGTTCAGGGGCCTGTGCTTCTGTTCTCTCTCCTTCCTTCTTCATCTTCACCTTAGCTCTCCAGTGTGCTAACCATCAATTGGTAAGCATGCTACCTAGGGCAAGTTAGTTCAATTCTAGCATGTTCCTTCCCTGTCTGGAAAATTGGGACTGTGGAAACTAAACTACATATGGCAGGTGAATCCTATACCAAATGAAAAGCTAGCTCAGTGCATTGCACTGTCACAGTACCACAAACATTAATTTGCACTTCTAGGTTTTTATACCTAAGTCCCAAGTATTGATCAGAAATGAAGTCTCCTAGAGACGAGTATTTGAAAATGGATCACATGGTATCACATTGGTTGTTTCTCTGTCCAAGAAAGGATATAAGTGGAGGTGGTGTGACTTGGAATCAACCCTTAAGAATCAAACCTGGGTGACATCTATCTAAGACTAAGGCTTAGCCCTCGGTATGGGAAATCATAGTTTTTAGTTGTTTTTCATTGCTTTTGGGTGGGAAAGAGCAAAGTAGCTCATTCATGCTTGGGAAGAGTCATGCTGAAGGACAGCTTGTTTCTTTCAACTGCACGGATCACTCTGTCCCTCCATTTGCCCCACCATGTCCCCCTGCTGTCTTTACTCTGCAATCAACCAAGGTGTCAACTAGCAGGTAACAGTCTTTCTGATACTTTCCTTGTAAGGTTTTACACCTGGTCGTGAAATCTGTTTGAAACATTGCACACCTCACTTAAATGTTACTGAGCAGAAGGATCATCTCCTGGGATGAACTGGAATTTAAAGGAGGAGATGTGGTAGAAGGGAAGGCATTTGTAAGCAAAGCTCTCCTAGGAGAAGGCTGGTGGATAACTGCTTCTTCCCTGACCTGAGGTGGCTTTGCCTTTATTGTAATTGGAGACACTTGGCCCTGAAGGTGCATTTCTTCCCTCTGCTGATTCATGAGAAGGAGGAAAGACTGGGTCTAAGTGGTGTGTGTGGGATTGTTATACTCTGACATCTGCTGAAATCTACTTTTCTATTAAAATTTAGATTAAATTTAATGGACTGTTACTGTGAGCACTGCTGGCAGCCCAAAGACTCTCCTAAGACTGGTAGAAAACTTTTTTTGTTCCACTGTCTTTGGAACTACTGCTTCCCTACATGCAACTTGTATAATTTTATTATTTGCCATTTTTCTTATTTTTTCTTTATTTTTTCTAGCCTCAGTCCACTACTGGCCACAAACCTTTCTCGATTATTCTCCTCCTTCTCCTCACACTCTGAAGGGACAGCTTGCATTCAGGATTTCATTGATCCCCTAAATAAGAATGAACACATTGATGTTTCAAAAGTTAACATCACTGTTCCTCAGAGGACCACCAACCAGCACTTCCACCCATGTTGGTCGAAGCTTCTTTCTTGATCCTTTGAGCCATTTGAATGTTCTGCACACACGTCAGATTTTCCAGCTGTGTGCGTGTGTGTGTGTGTGTGTGTGTGTGTGTGTGTGTGTGTGTGTGTGTGTGTAATTTCTCCACTCAGGATGCCTCTGAGTGATCAACAGCCATGAACCAGAATGATCCAGGGAAACTCAGATGTATGTCTCATCACCCAAATAGAAATAAAAATTTATATATATATATATATATATATATATATATATATATATATATATATATATATATATATATATATTCTTTATCACTTTCTCCTGTCTGTTCGCTAGAGCTGTGAGTCAGTTTCTGTATCTCTAAAGCCAACCTCTATTTTCAGTACAGATTTACTATCTTCTTCATAGCTCTCTGACCCACACCTCTTGCTCCATTCAAGGCTTTGTCTTCCTGTTGACAGGATGAGCTCACCTGGAAGACAAAAGAATCCTCTAGAACAATGAGAGTGAAGATGGGGAAGACACACAGTGAAGGTGGAGTTTGCCCAGATTCACATTTTCAAAATACAACTCTTCCTATAGCATATTTTTGTTTTTGTTTATTTTTTTAATTCTAGTCAACTCCACCTTTCATTGAAAAGCCAAACAGAAACCGAAGGTCTGGGAGGACCATATAAGGCTGGTGCTGAGCGTACAAATAATTGACTCCACTATCCTGTGAACACCCCTCCTCCCCTGCGGTATGAGAAGACTTTGACAATCAGCATCCTGTCTGTAGGCTCAGCTGTTTGGTGTATTTCTTGGAATAGGATTTTTTAAAAAGACAATTTTTTCCCAAACAGGGACTCCATGCCAATTACTGATAATTACAAAGGAAAAAAAAGTACTCCAATACAAAAAAAAAATTAGTGAACAATTTACCTTCTAATAGCCCTTAGCAAATTGGTGGCTGTTGCAACCCATGAATCAAAAAAAAAAAATAAATAAATAAATAAAAAGCCATGATTACATTGTTCTGCCCTCAGCTTAGCATATGTATCTTGGCCTTTCCTGGTTGCTACCTACCTGCAAAGTGCATTTTAAGACCTTTTAATTTCATTGCCTAAATAGAAAGCTAAGGCTCTTGTTGTCAGGTAGCCTTCTGAACTCAGGTACTGAAATCTGGCCCCTGAGGACACACATCTGCTGAGTACAGCCAATTTAACAATCTTCTTAACCTCTCCACACCCCAGATTTCTCTTTTATAAAATGGGAGTAATAATACTGCCTACCCCCTATCATTTTGAAATTATTAGATGAGTTCATGGTGAATGTTTGAAATAAAATTGCAGAAAAATGAAAATAAAGAAGATAGATAAAGGTTAACCAAATAGCAACACACACAACCGAAACCCTTATCAATCCATAGTTATTATGTGAGATAATTTCATTCTGCCTCTGGTGTATTTGTTCGTCTCCTGTGTGTGTCTCCTGTGTCATTCTGACGTGGGAGTTTGTATCCAGGAGGAATTAGATGTCCACAGAGGTGCGGGAAACTCCAAGCCCATGGAGCCCAGCTTTGGGTCCTTGTCCAAATTTATCAACGAATGGAAAGCATGGACTGAAGAGAAGGAAGGGTAAATTTAAATTAGGAGATTTATTTTAAGGAGAGTCAGGAACCTAAGGGAAGGAAAGCCCTAGCAATGCAGGCAAGCACCCCAAACAAGCAGGGAAATGTACAGAAAAAGAGAAACTCTCCCCCTTCCAGCCAGGCTGGGAGAGGGGAAGGGACACTGAGAAGATTCCCCAATGGAAGAGAGTGGCAAGGAGCCAGGAGAAGGTCACAAATGACCCAAGAGCCCAAAGAGCCAAGGCCAAGGGATTTCATGCACGTGGTTAATGAGATTTCTATGGATCAAACATCTAATTAGGATACACCTCATCATCAGACTCAGGTGTGTGAGGGAGGGACCTGATTGGTTGGTGAGCTCAAGAGACTGACTCAAGAAGTGTCAGCTCACAGGTTCTGAGCTGTGGAAAGAGCAGGAAGTGCTGCTGAGGCCTGGTTGCTTGCAGCCGTCATGGATCAGACCAGACTTCTGCCAGGACAGGCAGGGTGGGGTCCTTCTCTGGGCCTGTCCCTAGCCAACCATCTACCAGGCGGAGGGGCAGAAAGCTGAGCTTTGGGTCACCCATATCACTCCCGCATTATATCTACATCACACTGACAACATGGATCTGCTTTTCTCTTGTTCTTTGTTGGTACTGAGAATTGAACCTGGGTCTGGCACATCCAAAAAAGACGCTCTCCCACAGAGCCACAGACTTAGGCCTGTGTCCTTTTAATTCAAAATCATCATTGAGCATTTTGCAAATAAACAAAATTGCTTTTTTTTTCTCTTTGGAATGCATCGAATTCTTTATATGGAAAATTGTTCTGATACATTTGAGTGGAAAGAGCCGGAAGTTCAGAGGGCTATCTTTATTCAAGTTAGTATTTATCCTGAAGAATCAGAGCTTCTGTTTTGCTGCTTATCCCATTGTAACCTTTCCTCTCTGGGTGAACCTTTGGTAGTTCTGTGACGTGAAGGTCTGGTTTAGAAGATGGCCATAATGACGTCCACGTTACACTAGTACTGAGAATGTGAATTAAACAAGACCGGCATGTGATATAGCATCTAGTCAGTAGTGATCCATTTAATGAGTGTTGATTTAAATATTGTAATATTTTAAAATATTAATATATTTAATATTAATGTATTTAATGACTATTGATTAAGTTCCTCCAAAAAGTAGAAGTCAATTGGAAAGTTCATCTGACTGAAATAGCCCTTCTGATGAGAGAGGGGCATCAAGGAAAGGGATTTCTTGTTAATTGAATATCGTTACATTGACACAGATGTCATTCTCTTATTTCTTTCACATCACAAGGGAATAAGAGAGGAGAAAGGTGTGGCCCCTAGGGACTGTGTTCCAGAAACCAAGCTGTCCCTTTCTTTGTCTCCTTTCTCTCAAGAAATATTATATGTAGTGTTATGTGTGGCATTCTCTACTAGAAGAAGGGAGGAAGAGAGAAAAGGAGGGGAGAAAGAAGGGAGAGATGTGGGTAATATGAAGGGTAGAGGGAACTGATCTCTCTTAGCCTTTCCTGGATAAAAAGAGGAATTGTCACATAGTGATGAACCAGCTTATTAGAAGCACAAGATATTTTCAAGGAGACCATTACGAAAACATCTTAAAGTGTATCATCAGTGCTACTGTTCCCCATGGCCACCTATATTTTATTCATAAGATTTGCAGAAAAATCCTTTGTGGAAATATTCGTCAGGAAACGGACATGTGAAAATATGTTGTTAACTGCCTTTCTCTGCATTAGCACAGCTGACTCACGATTGACTGTCCCCACGTCGTCTCTTCTCTGCTGCTTCCAGTGTCCCTTCCCTTCTTTCCCTCCTTTTCCTCCCCTCCTTTCAAACAGCAAACCTATTCTTTGTGGTATAAACCAGAGGAATAGGGAACTTCGCTGCTGGTTTCTGTTATTTTCCACAGTTAATCAATCCTGGGACCAGCAGCCTTTCACTGTGCAGCTAAGTGGCTGTGGGTGGCTTGTTTACACACGTTATCTGATTGAGGATGGACTGCTGGACAGGACATGGAGGACAAGCATGGAAATCAGACGTGATGGACGAGCCCCTGGGGGGTGGATGGTGGAGGGAGACCGATAAGATGTACACAATCTGGAACGTTCAGCTTAAAGGACTCTGAGTATGGCGACAGGGAAGTCTGTTTCCTTTCCGGCTCATTGGCCCCCAAGAAATTAGAGAGGGCAGTGCTAAATTATATATATATATATATATATATATATATATATATATATATATATATATATGTATGGTATAGTCAAGGCTGAAGGTATTAAAGGACTCACATAATCTGTTTACAACGAGTCAACCCAGACTGGGCTTCCAGTGTGATCTCACTGATGATGCAGGAAGCTCTGCCCTCTCCCTGTCTGCCTCCCTCCCTCTCTCCTCTCCCATCCTTTTTCCTTCCCTCCCTTTCTCCCTTTTTCTCTCCCTCCTCTCCTAAGTCTCGGAGCTCTCTACCCAACCCCCTCTCTTCTCTAATCTGGCCACACTAAGGCCACCTCCCCCTGCTGTTACCTTTGTACACGTCCCCAATAGGATTATTCAAAATATGTATGTTCCCTTCCCAGACCTCCATTCTCCCTTATCAGCTCCACTTCTTCTTACCCTCTCCTCACCCCTCTGAGCTAAGGTCAACATAGACCTTCTTTTCTGTGTGGTGTTCATCTTGCTTCCGTTAACAAGCACACATATCGTCATGCTGACATCCCAAATACTTATGTGGGAAATTGATCATGTCGTACAGTAGATGCTCTATAGATACATGTTGCATTGTTCTATGTAATGTTGCATGTATCTATATCTATAGGGCATCTACCATGTTGTGCCATAAAGATTTAAGTTTTGACAATCAAAAAAGCAGTACCAGGTCTGTACAGCTTATCCCTGGGTTCTGGGCATCCTAGGCACTCTGAGGCCTTCTAAACCCATGCTAGTCTCTTCAACCTTGGCCTAACACCTCCCTTCCTCCTAAGTCCATCAGAAGTCTTCCATCTCCAGGAGTGTCAGCCCTGGGCTTTGTTAGTTGCTAAAAGTTTCAGAAATAATGCCTCCATAGATTTTAAGCCAGCTTTTAACTAATGAATTAAAAATCATGCGCTTTTTAACTTTAACCTAACCATTCTTTTCATTTTTTTTCACATATTAGGGAATTGGTAGAAATGTCTATTTAAGTGGATATTTATTGGCATAATATCTATATAATTAGTGAATTGGTGTAAACATCTCTTTAGTTAGTTACAATTCATTTCCTGGGTGTCATTCTTAAAGAGTCACATTACAAACTAAATAGTATCCCTCTCATCTCCTACCTTCTTCTCATGTGTTTAACTGTGTACTGACCTATCTGCCCATCTACCTACCTACCATATTTCTGCAGAGAGAGAGAGAGAGCGAGAGAGAGTGAGAGAGAGAATCAATTCTGTTGCTAGCCAGATGTGACTAAAAATAACACTGTAGTTTTCCTTACTCAGCTCTTACATCTAATTATAACATCTTCATCTTCAATTCTGAGGATTTGATGTTCTCACTCACCTGGGGGTGCCTTGTTTGTGAGCCTGTCTTTCTGCTGGGTGTGTAACTTGCTCTCTTGGTGATCATTTAACTGACATTTCCAGGTCACAAGCTGGATGCTTGGGTCCTGATCTTTGTGCCTGTGGACTTGACCTTGAGAAGTCAGTGCTCCCAGGGCACTCTGGTGACTGCAAGCAAAGCAGGGCAGGAAGTACATGTTGTTGGAACAATTTCTTTCAGGTCATCACTTCCCTAGGTATTTTATGAATTTTTTAAATTTAATTTTTAAATTTAATTTTTATTTTTACTTTAATGATATGAAAACTAAGAATCAATGAAGTGATTATTTTATTAGAGCCTGAAAATTCAAATTACTATATTTTAAATAAGGTGCAATATAGGGATGACCTTCAAAAGTTTGTGCATATGCAAATGTGAGGGGAAATCCTAGGAGGGGGAGGATGGTTAAGGAACCAGACAGGGAGAGGAAGGGGTGAGGGAACATCAATTAAAATTATTATGAAAATGCAAAAGCAGCCTGTTACTTTGTAAGCCAATTTTTTAATAGATTAAAAATGTATGAGCAGTTTGATAAACCCCAGGGGTTATAGCAATAAATAAACTAGGGCTAAGAGAAGAGTTGTCATTTCCGCAGACCTGGAGAGACAGGGTCAGGGACAAGAAAGATGACAGCTAGTAGAAGAGGAAATCCTTCAGAAAGAGCAATGACATTTGTAGGAAGGTCACAGAGGGTCCAAACAAGCTTGGTGAGCAAGGAGGGACCCCGGGATACATGACTTCCCCTTTCCCCACTCTGTCTCTCTGACATCCTGCCCACATTTCCCAGTGGAGGAAGTTGATTTTAGCCTAGAAGTCAAAGGAGCCCATTTATTTTGGCAGGCGAGGCCTTGTCCTACCAGGGTGGGAAGGAGGAGCGCAGAGGGTAGAGGAACAAACAGGACACATGGATATTTTGATACGTGATAAAAGGCCATGTTGCAGTTTAAGAATGGAGTGAGGAATCCCTGCTCTACATGGCAACTTCCGACTTTTCCTCCTGAGCTCAAATTCTTATGTGTGATGTGTTTGGTTCACAGCAGCTTCTGTTTTACCAAGTTGACTGACATTTTACCAGTGGTTGTCTGGGCTCTTTTTTTAATTAGCATACAAATTAATGGTTTTCATTATGACATTGTCATACAAAGAAGTCAGTATGCTGGACTCTTACTCACCCACCTTCCCTCCTTCATCTTCCTCTTCCCCATTGTGCTGGATGCCATCCTTTTCCCTAATGCTGCCTTTGTTTGCTTTTGAGCTATGTGTATTCTCTCTTCACTTTCTTCTTAAAATCTTTTCTGCTGCTTTTATTGTCCACATTCTACAAACATGACCTACATACACTTGTACACACACACACACAATTAAATGTGGACTCTGCATCTGAGAGAATACATGATACAGTTTCTTACTGAGTCTGGCTTATTTTGCTTAACAGGATGATCTCTAGTTGTATCTATTTTTCTACAAACGGCATATTTAGTTACTATTATTTTTTTATCCAGTCATCTGCTGCTGGACATCTGAGCTGGCTCCGTTGCATAGCTATTGTGCATAATGTAGCATAAACATGCATGTGCAACTTCTGTCATGTATTGAATTTGAGTCCTTCCAGTCCATAGTCAGATGGACTCCTTTAAGCCACCTTCACTGGCTTGAAATCGCATTCCCGTTTGTGCTCATGTCTTAGTTTCTCATTCGTCCACCTTCTTTAAAGTCCAGCTCAGGTAGACAGATTGCCATAGTCTGTTCACATCCACTTACAAGTGAGTGGATTTGCATTTTCAGGGTATTTGCAAACTTCCTTTTCCTTTCCTGTCATCGTGCTTCTTGTAGTGTAAAGACTAGCTAGTAAGGACATAGAACCTCAGGCTCTCAACAAAATCTTCACTCTTCTCCAATCTAGGTAAGCCATATGTATCTGGTACTGCTTTTGAATTGCGAAGCTTAAATCTTCAGTGTTCAGTGTTCAATAGAATTTAACACGGATTTCTAGAGCATCTACTGGGTAGCATGATGAATTTCAGATGTGAGCTTTTGGGATGTCAGCATAAAGACTTTTATTCCTATGAAGGGAGAGAACATGGAGTGCACAGAGAAAACCAGGTAAATTGTTCAGTAGGGTTGAGTGGGAGCCGGGCATGGTGGCTTAGCTGGGCGTGGTGTCTCACGCCTTTAATCCCAGCACTCCGGAGGCAGAGGTAGGAGGATTGCCATGAGTTTGAGGCCACCCTGAGACTACATAGTGAATTCCAGGTCAGCCTGGGCTAGAGTGAGACCCTATGAAAAAAAAAAAAAAAGAAAGCTAGGTTGAGTGGGGTACACAGAGTGTAACAAGAAGGGAGCTGAGGCCCTTCCAGCAGTGGCATTTGATCAATGTCCAGAAAGATGTGAGGACATGAGGCACATGGATAGATGGGTAAGATTCTTACAGCAGACAACAGGGAGGAGCATGCTGGATTATTTGTGGAGAACTGGGCCTTTCCCACTGGTTGGGGCAGTAATACAAAGAAAAACTAGGACAGAATACAAAGAGAAAAACAAGAAATAGTGATCAGGCAGTGGAAGAACTGTAGCTTTTAATCTCCTTGAGATGGGCTGCCATTTGGGTTTGATAAGAGACACTTCTGACAACTTATATTTTGTCCATTTTTGACTATATATATATACATATATATATCCCAATTACTATTTCTTTATTTCCCTCCCATTTCTGCTGAACCTGTCTTTCTTCCCGGTACTTACCAGCATCTACACCACTAAAGAGAATGACTCTCATTAACTACCATTAGCTCCTCAGAGAAGTGATGGTCTCCTGAGCCCCTCCACCTCCTACGATAGAATGTTGACTGGCCCATCATGTATAAGCCTTGTGAAATCCTCACAGCTGCTTTGAGCTCATGAGTTCAACAGCCATGCCGTGCCCAGACAGAGTTCACCAGCACTCCTCCCCATCCTCTGGCTCAGAATCTTTTTAAACAGATCACAAGGAAACTTCCATGGTTCTGCAGAGGAGGAGCCAGACTCCAGGTTATAGCTTTCATGAGACAGTGTCCAACATCCTCTGAGTTTCAGACGTTGTTTCCCTATGGCCAGGGGTTGGATGTAGGGTGTTTCATTGGGGTAGAAGAATTCAGCTATTTCCAGAGACAAGACAGTATGCTTTTCCTCATTCACTAGAAATCCTGTGTGTTGAGGTAAGGCACCATGGGATTTATTTGGTTACAGATTTTGAAACCACCTAGATTACCTAGACTACTTTATGAATTTTTATTTAATTTTAAATGCTGTCAGGGATAGTAAGTCATTGGTTCATGTATAAACAATATCAAGTAAGTAACACAATCAAACATAGTATGGACCCACTGCACTTTGATGTTAGGAAGCTGGGATATTGAATTACTTTGTATGGAAATGACAGAGCTGTGCGAATTCATGCAGACTTTCTTTCTCACTGTATTCTTGATCATCACTCTGTTGGTCTTGCTTTTACATAATTAGTGCAGAAAGTTATAATGGAAAGAAAGGAGATTTGAGGCTGAAAATAGCAGATTAAGTACCACCTGTACCACAGAACAGCTCTGCGACTTTAATTAAAGCATTTGAACCTTCTACTTTGAAGTGGAAATAATACTTATAATTATTTAACCTGTCCTCTGGGAGAATCGAGTGACATAAGAAGAAGGAAAAATATTTTAGAGAATATAATGCAATGAAAGTTCCTCTGGTTATGGCTATATGTTCATGTTCTTACCTTTATCTCTTTGACGGATTGTAATGTGATAAAATTCTTGGTTGCTGCTGTGGTGACAGCATCCAGAAAAGATTTAACATACAAATGCACATGCATATAGACACATATACGTGCTACACTTCTTGTAGCTAATTCAGAAATATGGTTCCATAGAAACACACACACACACACACACACACACACACACACACACACACACACAGTATTGAGTCAATGCCTCCTGATATTCACAGCCTTTAATAGGCACCACTGAAAATCTTGAGCAAGAATCTCTCCTTTTTGTTGAGGATTTTAAAGTAAATCAGGTTCATTGGGATGAAATAACTCTACCTATATGGCTTCCATATGTTAAAGTGAGTCCTTATTTTCAAATCAATTACGTCAATGACTCCTACATCGGGGATCTATACAGCAGGATTACTTTCTATGAGAGATAGTTCATATGAAGCTTATAGTCCACACACACCACGAGCTGGCAAACTTTTTGGTAGATTTTGTGCATAATGAACACTTGATATAATGACAATGAAGACATGTACTGTCTGTTTCATTTCTTCATCTATGCCTGGCAGTATGCTACCATCTAACAGGAACCACCTATTGACCACCCATCTTCACTTCACTGCATTTTACTTTTATTTTCCATTGTTTTCCAGGGGGTTGTGTGATGCGAGGTTTGAAGAGAGAATGTAACTTGTGAAGTCATGCAGTCTTAAATTGAGGGATGCCTTTACCTCCAAGGCTTATATATTTAACTATAGTATGTCTTCGTCTCCTGACTTAAGAAGTTTCATGTGTCCACACTCAGCAGAAGTCAGTGGAGAGGGACTGACTCCTCATGCCCTCTTGTGAGGCTCTGTTCCATGTATGAGGGCCAGACAGATCTAAATTACTCCCCAAAGTCTCACCTTTCAAATGCATAGCAGTGAGAATTAAGTTTTAACATAACTTGGGACAGATATATTCAAACTCTAGTAATATAGGATAATGAACTTGTTTAAGATGAATTAGATAGTTCTTATTTAGTGATAGGTCTAGACCTGGGTGTGATGGTTAAGTTCTGTTGTTAACTTGATCTGATTAGAATTCTACAGACATTCCTCTTGGTTGGGTCTATGAAGTTGTTTCCAAAAAGGATTGACTGAAGGAGGAGGCCCTTCCCCTTCAGTGAGCTCTTCCCCCAGAGTGTGAAGCTCTTCTGGTGGTGGGCATTATGTAAAGAAGCTCTGAGGAGAGAGGTCCTTCCTCCCATCTGGCCACCTGTGTTACTTGCTGGTGAGTGCCTTCAGTTGTACTTGCATCTGTCCTGTTTGGCTACCTTTCATCATCACTAGAAGGAAGTTTCCTCAGCCTTGTAATGTGGATGGAAGACCAGTGGCTCTCCAGGAAGCTTCAGGCCTTCAGTGATGGATTGGAACTGCTGAGGCATCCAGCCATATAAACTGAACAACTATAGGGTTCCTTGACTCTCAAGTCTGCAGACAGCTATTGTTTATCTGCCACAGGCTAACCCAATGAGTTCTCTTTTTAATACAATTCATTCTATTGGTTCTCTTCCTCTAGAGAACCCTGACTAATACAGACTGTGGTATCCGGGGATGAGGCTTGGGACTTTGGAACAGTCTTCAAGTTGGTAAAGCTTATGGAAACTATGAAGTTGGAGTGAATGCAGTTTGCCTTGCGTCATGGCCATGAGTCTATGGGGGCCAGGGGCAGAATTTGGAAGCTTAATGTGATAGTGTAAATTTATGGCCCCATAGACACAAGTTTATTTTATTAAAATTGAGTTATCTCAACAATAAAGCAGACTTAAGGACTCACCAACCATGACTCAGGGAACTGAGGGGAAGAGAGAGGAGGCAGAAAGATTGTAAGAGCCATGGTCATGGTGGGAGAGAATATCCAGAGACATGGCCCCCCTCAGCAACAACACAGAAAGGGGGAGGAACCAGGCTGCCTCTTGTGCTAATCATAACCCCCTACCCCATGGACTGATCTAGTATGCCCACCAAGGAGCTCCCCCAGTGGGTTGGGTACAGGGAGGAGGGATACTGTCATAAGATTTGCTCATACAATATATCTAATTATGGATAATAAAGATATCAACAATAAAAACATTGAGTTTGTAGTTTCAACCTGTAGCAGGCAGATTCCTGCTACATGGGGGGCTGATCACAGGGTACAAGTTGTAAATATTGTCTGGCTGGATGCCTGTCCCAGCTATGTGGCAATAACTACAGCACTGGGTCTCTTGATTCTGATGGGGAAACAGATATTATGGCCAACAGCATGATATCATGGTATTGAAAATTGATTTGATTAAGAAATAGAGGCTTAAGAGATGGCTGAGAAGGTAAAATGCTAACCTCAAAAGCATGAGGACTTGGGTTCGATTCCCAACCTTCACATAAAGCCAGGCATGATCCACACACCTTAAATACCAGCACGGAAAGGTAGAGACAGGAGCATCCCTAGGGCTTGCTAGCTAGCTACTGTAGACCAAACGGTGAGCTTTCAGGTGAAGTACAAAATCTCGTCTTAAAAAAAATAAGGAGATGGGCTGGAGAGATGGCTCAGCAGTTAAGGCACTTACCTCCAGTGCCTAAGGTCCCCGGTTCAATTCCCTAGTACCCATATAAGCCAGACCCATGAGGTGGTGGCCCTGGTGCTCTCTCATCTCTCTCTCTCTCTCTGTATCTCTCTGCTCCAAAATGAATAAATAAAATATTTTTAAAAAATAAGGAGGCAAGCATCTGAGGAAGCCACATAACATTGACCTCAGGGTTCCCACAAATGGATACATGTGTACACCCACACATTAAAACATATGCACACACATATACATCACACTTATACATACAATAAAAAGTATGCTATGGAACTACCAGTGACCTTGGCCTAATTATACTCCAACAAATACTGAGGTCCTTCAGCTGGTTGGATTAGACCAGATTAGATTGGCACAGATTGGATCAGATTACTTCACATTAGCTCAAGCACATG
>PVHP010000770.1:0-128312 GCA_004024765.1 Zapus hudsonius
AGTCAACTTTGAACTTTCTTCATCTACAAAATGGAGTTTGTTGCTTTGAGCTCATGTTCATAGACTATGCTCTGGAACAGCTGATGTGTGTGCTTAAAATGCTCTCTCCACTATGAAAGATATCTTTAGTCCAGAGCTGATCAATCTCTGTCTGCATAAGTGACAAACAGTGATGATTCTCGAGGTGTGTGGGGAGAGGGAGACTTTCCTCCTGTATAGTAGAGGATATTCAGTAACATCCCTGGGGCTCTATCTACTAGTTATTGGTCTTATTCCTGCCCCTTATTTGGTGATGATAACAAATGTCTCCAGATGCCCTTTAAGTGAATAGATTAACAATGAGATTTATTCAGAAATTAAAAACAAGCCAGGAAAAGACATGGGGGAGTGAAAGAAATCAATCTAAAACTTAGTATATACTTGTTGAATCCAAGTAAATGATATTCTGAAAGGGAAAGAACCATGGAGGCAGTAGATGTTCAGGGCTAGGGAGGGAGAAATGAAAGCACAGAGAATTAACAAACTCAATCATAGGCTCCATGGCATCCCGTTTGTCAAAATACACGGAATGGACAGTCAGTTTAATGCAAACCACAAGCTATAGCTGGTGGTTCATTAACTGTCACAAATGTCACACAAGAACCTACGATGCAATGAGAAACCACAGCAGTGGTGTGGGGAAGGAATATTGTATATGAGAATTGTCCTTCTAACTTTATTTTCTTCCAAGACTAAAAAAAACCTGTAATTTTTTTAAAGTTTCTGAACAGAAAGGTAAACTTTTTCTAGAACATGCCAAGTGCACCCCCAGGGAGAAGGTAACAAAAATCATCCTTCACCATTGAGAAATACTGATTAAATATACAGCAATTCCCCCTTCTTTCTGCTAAAAGCAAAAAATTAAAAACAAAAACAAACAAAAAAAAACAGTTGTGGACAATAAATTAAAAAAAAAGTTGCTAGGCTTTATCATAGACCTGAATATGTACTCTTTTACAGTGGTCAGAAGACAGCACTTGTATGTTATTTGCAGTTCTAAATATAAACAAATATCTAATCCCTAGTCATATTTGAAAATGTGACAAAACCATGTTAATAGGGGAACATCATTTCCCCCTCAATTCTTCTCTCATCTGCATATTAGAAGAACCAAGATAAATACAATTTTAATCCATGAATCTCATCACATCTAGTACAGTACACTTCCTGGTGGGGCAAGGTTCAAGCGGACCTTCACCAACCAGTGCTATGAAGCACGCTGTGAAACTGCAGTTACAGCCAGTGGTCTGTAAGCATCTGCCCGTCTTGGTGTCTGTACATGACCCTGATTTTTTCAAGACAGAGTCTCGCTCTAGTCCAGGCTGTCCAGGAATTCACTGTAGTCTCAGGGTGGCCTTGAACTCACGGCCGTTCTCCTACAATGTCCACATGTCTGTGGTGTTTCCTGTTTGATATAGAAGGTTTATCTCCAAGTGGATGATATCTTGGCTAAGCTTCCTCGCAATCTATTTTCCAGAACAGCCAGAGGGATCTTTGTTAAATATCACCCCATCAGGCTGTCTGCCTTACTCAAAATTACAAACTAAACCTTATAGTCTCCCTATTTGTTCTGAGTAAGAGACAAAGATCTTATACTGCTCACCAGGCCCCACTGGCCAACCTCTTCTTTTCTTCAATTCTGCACTTACTTCAGCCACAAAGATTGTGTTTCCTGAAGACTTCTGTCATGCTACTGCCTTTGTCCCTTTGCCCTGCTGGCCCTCATACCTACATACCTAACTCCACCAGAGTTTTCAAGTATTTGATCAGGAATCCGGCCATCATGACCATGACTTGCCTCCATCATTCTTCCCTTACAGTTCATTGCCACCCTTGAACCTCTCACACAGTATTACTTATATGCTTTCTTAACTGCTTTATCCCATAGAAGACAAGTTCTGTGATTACACTCCTCAATCTATTTTCATTGCTTTATTTACACTTGGACAATGGTTGCCACATTTTAAGCATTCACATGATGCATTCATTCATTCATTCAATGAGGAACATTCACATAACCAATCATATCACCACTGTCATTTTCTAAGGGAGGGAATTGGAGTATACCCCTTATACTGGCATCGGGTCCAGCGTTTGTTATTCTCTCCAGACAACATCCATTCAACATCCTTGGCAGCTTCCTACCATCACTAGGGCAAGCCATAAGCTGTCTTCAGTAACTAGGACTTGGATCAGAAATGCTTGGGTCTAAATTACTCTTGGCCACCTAATGACTATAAGATCTTTGGCAATGGAAATTAACCTGGCTAAGCCTGAAGTTTTCCACCTGAATAATGGTGATGGTAATACCAACCTTAAAGGGTTCTTGGGAGCATTTGAGAATTAAGCATAGATAGGCCTCAGTACCACATGCAGTCAAGCTGGCAGAGAGGAAGCACTCAGCAGGTATCAGCCTTCACAGCACTATTATTTAGTAAGTCATTCATTCATGAAGGGACCTGCTGGCTTCTTATGCAAGTCTATAAATGATTCCCTTCAAGGAGTAACTTGGTAATGGCTTCTTTTTTAATACCACCCTCTCCATATCGACAATCCCCTTAGCCTTTGATAAATGTTCTTTTTTTTTTAAGCTAAAAAAATCAATTCAGAAGCAAAAAGGAAACCCTATTCATCCTCATTAGCACAAAGCCCCCAAGGAGCCACATGGTCAAAGGTCTGAGTAGAGCTGGTCCTTTATCTCTTCCCAAACTCTTTACTCTGGAGACCAAAGACAGAGGTCAATAACCTAAGGGCACCAAGGGGACAAACCAGCTTTTTCACAAGATTAAATTAGCAGATGGGAGGATAAAAGGAGTTAAGAAGCTGTTTGATTTATATATTTAGGGTATGCTCCAAGAAAATTCAATGAACCACAGAAACCCTTTAGCACTTGTAAAGCAGCCATCATAGAACTTAACCTCTCTCTGGTTTTACCTCTCAGCTATCCTCCGCCTATTAAAAATTAAAGTCTGACTAGACGGAGACAGAGCAAACAGAATGAGAGCTGTGGTTCACTGCTCCAGGTCGGCCTCCAATCAGCGGCCTCAGTCTGGAGTACTGGTGCTGGTCCCTTCTCACCCTCCACAGAGGATCTCTGCAGAACTCCCAAGCCCTGCTCTACCAACTGACCCTCTTTCATTTTGCTGTTACTTGGGGGCTGGGACTTTTTTTAGATGGGGCATTACTACATAGCCCAGGATGAACTCACAAATCTCCTGCCACCATGTCAGGAATGACTGGGATTACAGGTGTGCATCACCATGACTGGCTATCCTGTTTGTTTTCTTCCTAGCAGTTATCACCACCTGAACTCTGAACTTACCTTTCCATCTTTTTTGCTTTGCCAGGCTCCCTCAACAAAGGAGCTGCTGCTATCCCTAGTATTTAGAACTAGCCTCAAACACTAAATACTCATTTAGTATCTCTTGAATACATGATTAAAGTGAGTTTTCAGAAAATATTTAACTGCAAGTCAAAATTTATTTGATCATGTGGCATAAAAAAAGGGGCCCCCAAATGGAAGCTGCTGACCTACATCATGCAGAAACTCTACCAACAGGCTGAGATTTAGGTCCAAGCTACACATGGCAAGTAGACCAGAGATGCCTTTTCCTGTCTCCTACAGTGGTTAGTCCTAGAACTAAGATGGTAAATCTTACCTGCCACACACCTATAGTTATTAACTTTTTTCTCTCCCACATCTCAATTGATTTAAATGTTTCTCTCCCTCCTCTCATCTGCGCTTCAACAGCCTTGAGGAAAAGAGTGAACCATGTCTAAATCCCAGTTCCCATGTTCTGATTTCCCAGGATATGAAACCAGTCTCTGGGAAGTCACAAGAGCACAGTGGTGCTGGGATGAGAAACCAGGTTATTCAAGGCTTCAAAATTCTTCCTCTCTCTACTATGGTAAACTGACGTTCCGTTCCTCAAACATTTGTAAGCTTCAATATTAAGACACTTGAAAGAAATGAATTTTGCGTAGCTACAGCGAGCAGCTTCCTCCCTTATAAGTTGCCTCAATTTCTTGAACTATAACTTAGGGAAGATTTTAAAACCAATAGTAGTACAAATCAGGTCCTAGTATAACGCTTGGAAATACATGCAATCACAAGTTCCTTCTGTTACCAAGAAAGAAATTAAATACTGGGCTGGGGAGATGGCTCAGGGGTTAAGGCACTTGCCTCCAGTGCCTAAGACCCCGGGTTCAATTCCCCAGGACCCACATAAGCCAGACCCATGGGGTGGTGGCTCTGGTGCTCTCTCTCTCTCTCTCTCTCTCTCTCTCTCTCTCTCTTCCACTTTCTGTATCTCTCTGCTTGAAAATGAATAAATAAAATATTTTAAAAAAAAAGAAATTAAATACTAACTATTCACCCTTTGGGGGGAAACAGTGCTGGGGATCAAATCCAGGGCCGTGTGCATGCTAGGCAAGCATTTTACCACTAAATGGCAGCTCTAGGTACCTAACTTAGAGAGAAATATAAGCTATGGCTTCAAAATTATACCCCAAACACTCAGATTTTTGGTTAATTAAAATAGAAGATACAAGTGTTTTTTCATGTTGAGTTATAAAATGAAGATTCTCAACTTCAAGTTGGGCATGGCGGCACACCTTTAATTCCAGCAAAGGCAAAGGTAAGAGGATCACCATGTAGCATGGCAGCACGTGCCTGCAATCCCAGCACTTGGGAGCAAAGGGTTGCAAGTTCTAGGCTACTGTGACCACAACAGCAAGCCCTGATCTCTAATCAAGCAATATTTATGCTCTATATTTGTATTCATACACAGAAGCAACTCAGCACTCTGTAGTAAGACACAGATGGGATCCTGAGTGAGATGGGCGAGAACTTTAATCTAGAAGGCTAATCTAGAAGTCACTAGGTGATTTTTTTCTGCAATAGATTTAGTTTTTCAACATATGCACTGGATGTGAGTGCCACACGCACGTATGAACATAGTTTAGCCTATGGTGTTGCTCCTAAGGTGTCATGCCTCTTTCACAACAGGTTGTCTCATTGGCCTGGAATTTGCCAAGAAGGTCAGTGAGCCCCAGGGATCAGCTGGTCTCTCTAAGGCTGGAATTACAAGTGTGCTTCTCCAGTTGAGCGTCTGTTCTCTTCTTTAAGTTCCAGTGTTTGCACTTGGGTTCTCATGCTTGCATGGCCAGCACTTTACCTACAGCTACCCTACCCTACCAACATGTATAGTTTTGAAAGGCATAAAATATAATCTCAATCCTCTCCATGTCTCCAACTAATAAGGAGTGTGGGATAAGAGTGAAGTACCCACAAAGAAAGGGAGCCAGCTGGTATGCTAACTCAGCCATGACTAATCAAATCCATAACCAGGGAACCTTAGGATTTTTAATGCCTCATTCCTTTGGCAAGCATGTTCTGAGGCACCTACTATACATAAGAAGTGAGGGTGCTAGGCAGTGCTATGCATTTGGTAACCTTTAGGTGCCTATTTTAAAAAGCACACAGAGGCATAGTATCTACTATAAGAAATTCAAGAGTTGCGGGTTAAATAATGGGCAGAAAGACAGGTAAGCAAATCATTTCACAAGAATGAGTAACTGAGACAGAGATGTGTCAATTCCTAGCAGATAAATGAACTAGCAGATAAATTCTAATCCAGCCAAAACACAGAAGTCATGGGTGGAAAGGTCTGAAGGAAGACTTCAGTGGTATCAATGAATGAATCAAGTGAACCAGTAGATACCTGGACCGACATACAGGGACATATCACAAAGGTAGCTGCTGCTGGGGACGAGATGACATAAACAGTGAGGCATGGGATAGCAGAGACTTTGACACACTGTGACAAAGCATGCAGCTCTCACTCTGTAAGCACTGGGGGCCAAGGACAATACCGATACAAGGAGTGTCACAGTCAGTAAATTTCTACACTGATACAATATAGGAGGCAAGTTAAGAAAGGTTTTGGCTCCTCTAAAAGGAGACTTAATACTAATTAACTACAGTTTATGCCACCACATGAATTCATGGCCTTATAACCAAACATAAAAGATGTCACCAAGCCAGTTTACCAGGATTAGTTGAAAATATCCCAAACATCATGGCCTTCAGATATTTGTAAGACATTAACAGCAGGATAATCCTGGTAGTAATAGATCAGAGTGAAACCAAAGTTCTCTTCTATACTGTGCTATCACAACTAGCCAATTTCTAGTGCTGAGATTCCTCTTAACTGTCTGCAAGACGAAGCTTCTAGGATCTTTCATGGAGGGGAAGGTGCTGAGGACGGTTATATGACAAGACTTGATGATAAACTTTAGTTCTCTACGAATGACAGAAAAACTTGCTACAGGCTCAGGTGATGGTACTATGAACAGAGAATTATCAGGAACAAGTAGTTTCAATGCATTAATTAAAATTAAAAGGACTTTTTTTAAATTAAGCAAGAGAGATTAGCCACATTACTTATCTTTAACAGTATAAAACCACCTCCCAACCTCTCCTTGACCCCAGGATTCATCAAGTAGATAGCAGGACAGACGGTGAAGTGTGTAAACTTCATGGTGATGGATGTGTCATGAAGTGATTAACCACAAAGGCAATTAAGTCATAAAAGCTACAGTAGAGATATTAACTAGACGGAAGGCTCAGAGGATCATCTCTAAAAAGATTTCATTAGCCAAACCACAAAATCCTGCTGAAAACACACCCTCAATCTAGTTAAAAATGGGCCACGCTATTTATAGATTCCATCACTCAGTCACATACTTAGTTTGAAAGAAAAAGAAACACTAAAAATTTTCCTAAATAGCATCACTTCACACCAGTCAAAGGACATAGTTTAAGTTCTACCCATATTTGACAGGAAAGTTTCTTAATAGTCTCACTGTAGAAACTATCCCCATGTCCCTACACATTTAAGCAACATTATAA
Organism: Zapus hudsonius; assembly: GCA_004024765.1. Lineage (NCBI taxonomy): Eukaryota > Metazoa > Chordata > Mammalia > Rodentia > Dipodidae > Zapus > Zapus hudsonius. The sequence goes on from PVHP010000770.1 coordinate 6,953, forward strand.
ATAAAGGCCAGCACCACGGACTATACCTAACCAGAGAATGTGCCACAATGAGCTTGGGGTGAAAGACCAACCTGGGCCAGAATCAGGAAGTGGGGAGCACTTCCTTAATGTTCCCTGTTAGACTTACTAGTTAGGCTCACCAAGGGCTGCTGGGGGGGGGGGCAGAAAAGTCATGGAAAGTCATGTCTAAGAATGTCTCCAGAATGTCTGCCAGGGTTCAAATCACATGCCATGGCAATGAGGCACACACAGTTGTTATGTACAACTCAGTAGGATGCCAGTTGTAGTGATCTGAGGGGGGGTGTCATGAGTCATGTGAAATTCTCATTTGGGGCTGGGGAGATAGATGCTCAGTAAATGAAGTTCTTGCTGAACAAGCACAAGGACCCGAGTTCAGATCTCCAGCACTCATGTAAAAGCTGGGCATCGTGTTGTGCAATTGTAATCACAGCACTGGGGAGGCAGAGACAGTAGGATCTTGGGTGCTAACTGGCTAGCCAGTCTAGACTAACTGGTGAGCTCTGGGGTCAGTGAGAAACCCTATTTCAAAACATAAGACAGAGAGTGGTTGAGGAAGATACCTCAAGTCTCCACAGTTATGCACATACATGTGCATATATACCCCCCCACACAAATGCATACAAACACACTAACCAAAAAACAAAACAAAACAATGAATGAAGTCTTCTGTTCTGCATTATTTTCAACTTATTTCCACAATGGCCATTATCAAATATTTTAAAATTTATTTTAAACTGTTCACATACTTAAGTTTCTAAACTAATTTTAGAAGTTACTGTATAAATTAATTGGCTTAATTATGGCCTTTTCATACATATATATATATATGTTTTCAATATACACATATTTTCATATGAATTAAATTTTTCTAATGCATCCAGCTCCTCTACTGACTTCTGTGTCCTGCTCCGTGCTCCCGGTCACAAACAGTCCCACCTTCTGCTTTCATGTCATATGCATTTCATTACCTTCTCTTTCTTCCTCAAGATCTCTTTCTCCATTTTCATAATCCCCTTTCTAGTTTATATGTTTTGTATAATTTCACAAAGTGAAACTATTGGGCAAGGCATCACAAGCCAAGCTAAATGATTAAAATCTATTTTTATATTTAAATTTTTACTGGAGACTTTAATATAGAATCCAAACTGGATAATTTCCCATCAGGTTATCCTCTTTGTTCCTTGCCCCATCCATATTCCACTGAGGGCCCTCTGAAGCGGAGAACTCATCGATCACTGTGGGCTCATGAATGTACCAGTCAGGTGATGACAGAACACTGACAATACCTCACAATGTGCTGTCCCACCTTGTAGCTCTTAAATTCTTTCCATCCCATCTTTCCCAATGTTCCCTGAGCCTGGGAGAGTCATTAGAAATTTCCTTCAGTGTTGAGCTCTTATTATCCTTTCATTTTCTGTTTTGATGAATTCTGAGTCTCTTCAGTGTCTTCTGCCATCTCCATAGAGAAGGTTCTCAGGCTAGCAGTGAGAACAACACTCATTAAATCTACTTCCTCTGCAATGTTTCCTGGTCCCTGGTGGGTATGACAGAGATGACTTGTTCAGTACGAGGCACTTTGCTTTCTCTTCTTGTCATTTTGATGGATCATGGGTCTCCCCGGTATTTGCCACCATCTGTCAAAAGCAGGTTCTCTTAACCAAGAGTGAAAGCAGGATTCATCAAAGGGGTAAACATAGACATTTAGAAGGTCTTTTTATGGGCAAAACCTCCCATTTAGCAGAAGATTCTCCCTAGGGTCTAGGACTTTCTAAACTATAGGCTTCTTGGTTCTCAGTACCAGAAATGAGCTCCTTCCCACTGAGTGGGCATCTTCAGAAAGCAAGCTGATTGATTACCCCATAACTTATGTGCCATGATTGCACTAGGGGGTATATTTATAAGTAAATCTAAACAGCTCCAGATAACAATGTAAATTTTCAAAACAATAGTAATTTAAATATGAACTACAATGATGTGCACTTGTACTTCCTACTAAAGATGAAGAGATCTAAATTCAGTCTGGAACATGTACAGGCAAGTACATTCTTGCTACAAACTTTATTAAGTTCTAAATGAACACCACCCACTGTAAAGACATCCATGGGCTACCACTGCTGCAGGATGATGTCTGCAGCTACCCCTCCTCTGCCTTGGACACCAATGGCACCTTTGAAGGAGAGCCGAACATGACTCAAAGCAGAACTATATTTCATCCAACATGCTTAAGCATCACTATTAAATGAAGGGTGGGGTTGAAATTTTGGTTTTAAAAGAATATATCCCATACTACTCCCTTTACTAGCCAGCATCCTCTATATCAGGGCTATTGCTAGTACTGAGACATAAAGGTTGCTTTAATTTACTAGATTCAACAGTGTTTTTGTCCAAGAGGTAACCTGCAGACATGGTGAGAAGGCTGACGGGCAGATAAACAGGGTCTTGCAAACAAAGGCTACAGCTTACATGGGTCTCATTGATATATTACTGTACAGATGGGTCCAAGCGATCACTACATAAAAACACCCAGCATAGGGCCTGGCACTTGGCAAGGCCATCAATAAATAGAAGCCATATTCATGTGAACATAGTGTCTATATCTCCTAGTTTGGTTTACTGGAAAACAAACTGGATACCAACAGATGAAGGTGATAGCACAGATGAGCTCAGAGCACACCTCCTGACTGCCTTTCATAGCTGAGGTGTAGGTTTTCCTCAACCAGGAAACTATACCAACCATCCTCCTGGAGCAGAACAACTAAACGTGTCAATAACAGAGTCAGAAGAGAACTGACTGATGTGGCTTCCCGGACTTACAGTATTTATGAAGCCACTGGGTATTTGCTTAACTGTGCTGTTTTTAGCTTTCCTCAATGTCTGGCAGAATGCCTGACAAGCACCTGACAGGGAGACAAGATGAGCAAAGCCAGGTGGAATGCTTCTTTGTCACTGCAGCCAGGTGTCTCCCTCAAGTGGTGGCGCTGCATGGCATGACACTCTTGTCTTCCTCCGGTTACCTGCAGTCCCTAGGTCAAAGGGGCAGGCAAAGTTGCTGGGACATGCAGGCAGAAGCAGCAGGAAGGTGGAGTCCAGGTTGTTCTTGGACATTCCTCTGGGGAGTGGGCTGCTCACCTTCTGCTCTGCTCCTCAGAACAAGTGTATTTCAGGCCTGGAGCTCAAGATTAGCCATCTATTTTCCTGTTGACAGAAGCCAAGCCATCAAAAACACGCTTGAACAAGGATGATCTAGTTGGCCTTTGCATGCCTTGTTCTTTTGTTATATTGCACAAATTAGTCCAGAACTCAAGCAGCGACAAGTGGTACTACTTACTGGGCCAACTCCAGCCCAACAAATGCGTCATCCCTTCCTCGTGGTTGACAACATAATCTCTCACATTTTCTGAAAAATCACAATAAAAACAAATACTCTAGCTCATAGTCATTTTCAGTTTTAATTTACCTCTAAATTGAGTATGTTACAAAAAAGCCTGGGCGCCAAAGAACGAGAACTATCTAGACAGACGATCCACAATGCTACCAATGCTACCTTTGCTATCAATCAATTTTACCTTATTTCTTACTGTATGTATAGACACAGTTCCTCTAGATCCCTAACTTCACACCTATGACTGACTCAGATACTAGACAATGTATGTGAGACCAGAGAACTTCACAAGTGGTCAAGATCTAAATCTAAAACTGTAGCTGACTGGCCCTCTTTCTCCTGTGCAGAGGCAAACTTAACAAAGCGAATCAAGTAGCACAGCCAAGACCAAAGCAGAGGCGACTCTTGCCCCATTGTGCTGCCTATGCCCTGACTGAGAAGAGAACCTAGCATCCCAGGTTTATGCTCTTGCAGGCACCGAGAGCTGAAGGACAGAGGCATGAAGATTTCTCTTCTTACATGTCTAAAACAGTGTCATTTTGCCGATATGCTTTTTTTTTTTTTTTGGTTTTTAGAGGTAGGGTCTCGCTCTAGCCAAGGCCGACCTGGAATTCACTATGCAGTCTCAGGGTGGCCTTGAACTCACGGCAATCCTCCTACCTCTGCCTCCCAAGTGCTGGGATTAAAGGCGTGCGGCCACCACGCCAGGCCATTTTGCGGATATTCTGAGATGCGAACGACAAGGCAATACACTTGTCAAATTCCCTGGGCCAAGTGCAGGTGGCTTAAGGAAGCCAATCTACTGACCTCTGGGGTTCTCAAATAAGGTCAGGGCCTTTCAGTGTCTGTGGGGAAAACTGCCCTTTTCCTTGATTAGAAGAGGTATTAATTACTGGAGTCATCTGTAGGCCCATCCAGTGCTACCAATGTGTGGTCTTGAAAAAGTCACCTCCTTGCTCATGACCTCAGGGACTATAAGATACATTTCATTAAAACTTCTTTCTGAAATAGCATTTTGATACACTGTCAAAGCAATAGTCCTGCCATAGCAGTACAATGTATATCTGAACCTCAGATTCTCCCACGGAAACATGCCTTGGTATGCTGCCTTTGGCCTAGCTGGAACAGGTGTGTTCATATTTTTGAAAGTGTTACAATAGTAAATTAGGTGCTCTTAAATAGTCACAATATAATACTGTCTCAGTTATAAGTGAGAAATGTCAGCCAGTGACCACATCTATAGATTCCCAACTTTATGTTGCATTTCACAGTGCCCCCCAAAGAAAAGCAGAATTTTGGACATATTAGTCATAACAATAATTTGCAGTCCTGGGCCAATATGAAGTAAACTTCAGCTCACTAGAGTCACTCACAGAGATTAATTAAAAGTATAAACCTTGGGTGGGCATGGTGGGGCACACCTTTAATCCCAGCACTCAGGAGGCTAAGGTAGGAGGATGCTGGGAATTGGAGACCAGCCAGAGATACACAGTGAATTGTAGGGCGACAGCCAGACAGACCCTACTGTCAAAAATACAAACAAAAAAGGATGAACTAAAAGTAAGAATAAGCCAAACTGTAGTGCACACCTGTAATCCCAAACTAGGGAGACTGGAGCCAGAGGATCATCAGTTTGAGGCCAGCCTGAGGAAATGTGGCAAAGGAGAGGCAAGGAGAAAAGGCAGCCTTTCTCCTTTACTCAGATTAAAAAATCACTCCCCTAATGCCAAATCATCAGATGGTGCATCTCACCTCATACTTCCCTAATATTCTGTCCCTTCTGAAAGGTCTTCAATCCAAAATACATTGAGGTTAAAGAAAATGAACAACTGGCTGATGACACCTGAACATCAAAGAGAGGAAGAAAACAAGAAAGCAAATGAAAACTACTCTGTGTGTTTGGCTTGCGCCATCCCTCTAAGAAAAAAAAAAAAAAAGATGCAAAGATAAATTAAAATTGAATGTCAGTAAGCCTCCACATCTGTCTCCAGGAAGCCAGGTGACGCACTTAGTAGAGTCACTGCAAGGGATCCAGGACATTGTAGAGACTCACCTTTCTCTACTGGCTGCGACAGAGGACACTCACACTTCCACAACTCTCCCTCCAACACAACAGTTTCCATTCCCATCTCACTCTCAGCAATTCTGGTATCTGGACCAGTGACATTCAATCCTGGCTGTTTCCAGTCTCAGTCTCAGTGGCCCTGCGCTCATCTCTTTTCTACTGCGGGTACTCTCTGGCCTTATTGACTAACTCCCTTTCTCAACAACAATGGAATCTATTTTCTAGCAGAACATTTTGTCATTGGGAACGAAAGACTACATTTCCCAGCTTTTCTTGAAGACAGATGCAATCAATGAGTTCTAGCATTAAGTGACTCCACTGGCATGGGTCAATTTGCTTGACTTGTTTGTTTCTTTTTTAGAGACAAGGCATCACGCTGTAGCCCAGACTAACCTGGAATTCACTATGTAGCTAAGTGTGGCCTCCAACTTAAAGCTTTCTGAGTCCTAGGATGACAGGGTCTTTTGGTTTTAGAACCTGCATATCAGAAATAATAGCTGGAGGGGAAGTGTGTCCCCGTCCCAGTCCCCGCCTGTTGGTGCTTGTTCGTGACTTGCATTCCCATCCTGCTCTCCTACCCTTCCTGGACATTGGAACCCAGTTTCCTAGGCCTCACATCGTGGACTGATGTGCAGCCACTCCCCAGGCTTGGGACTGCTGAGGCGTCCAGCCATGTGGACTGAACAGCTACTGGTTTCTTCACCTGTGGGCCTGCAGACCGCTATTGTTGGACTGTCATAAGCTACCCCAATAAATTCCCCTTACTACAAAAAAAAAAAAGGAAAGAAAGAAAGAAAAGAAATAATAGCTGGAGCTCTGGCAGTCATCTTAAGACAGTGCACAATGCCAGGGACAAAACCTCACACTGAGGAATGCGCGGTAGAAAAGAAGGAGGCCTGAATCTCAAATTGGCACCATGTATTTAACATTCCAGGTTAGATTCTCTTTAGGAGAGAAATATTAAAGCCTTAGTTTATTTTGGACTCTTCCCCCTATAAGAGGTAGTTTGAACTACATAATTAATATAGGCCAAGAATCAAACAATGAAATGAGATACATGTCTCCAACACAACTCATGAAAAGTACAAAGAGATTGGAGGGTCAATGTTTCCTAACCCCCTGTCAGTGTGGGACACCCTACTAAACATTCCAGGCACAACTAATCTTGCATCTTCAGACAAATTCCTTTATGCTTTTGGCCTCTCAGCTCTAACCTTTACTTTTAAATCTCCATGATTGTTTTAGAAAAGTACCACAAATGTTTAAAAGAAAAAATTAAATTGAAAAATGTGCATAAGCTATTTCTTCCCAAATACAATTCCAAAGAACAGCACCAAGGCAATCTAGAGTTCTCTTGCCCATTCTTCACATCGCTATAGGCTACACACCCAAAGTACACTGGCATTCTCCTGGTCTCAGCTAACGTCTGCTGAGAAGGAATGGCTCTCACAGAAGAAAATACATCTCCATAAAACCACAATCCACCATTGGAGTCTGCAGAAACCATGGAAGAGGGCTGCACTCGTAATCTTAGCTTCCTCTGAGTGTCTGTGATCCACACTGGGGTACCTCAGAGGAAGGAGGGAGTAAGAGTTGGACCTAGTCTGAATCAGAATGAGTCCATGTCCTCCTCCCTTCAAACCAGGCCATATCCATCACTATTGACTCTGCCAGAACCTTGCTTGTCCTGACAGGGCACCTCCCTGTCCCTTGCATTCACCTGTGAACCAGTTCACTTCACTGTGAACTCTGAGGTCTGGAGTCCCATTGCCACACTGCTTTTAGTCACTGGGGCTTTCCTCAAAGACCTACTGAGCTGTACTGACTCAGGCAGCAAGAAAGACCCTGAAACATTGGGAAGGAGGGCACAAAGGGACACCGAGGAAGGGAAGGTGAAGAAAAGATTGCTGCACGCAGTCACTTTTACAGAAATGTCTAAAATAAGGAACAGGAAACTCTTTACAAATGGGTGTATAGAAATCACCCACTGGTAGTTTCTATGACAAGACAAAAAAGACAAGTACTTTCATAGTTTGGTGGAATTGTGGGACAGATGGTGTTTTTCTGGTGAGGAGCAGTTTCTATGCTGCAGGGTTAGAAGGAGACAAAAGAGCTGCACTCTCACACGCCAGGATCTTTACGAGGCATTTCCTCGAAGAGTTCCTTTCATCCACACAGCGACAGTGTATTGGCAGGTGAAACAATCTAGCTGAGGGTAACTGACATGGCAAATTCAAAGTCACTGTTCCCTCTGTCGCAGCTTTCTGCCCTTTCAGCATGCCACCACCGCTCACCATCCCGACAGCCAGGGAGGGCATATTTGTCAAATGCTCTCCAGTCATGGCAAAGGAGAGGCTCTTTCCCAAAGCCTTAAGAATAGTGTGTGGCAAAATTGGGGGGGGGGGGGCTCAGTGCACACTCATGCAAGAAACCTTCACCCATCTCAGAAATAAGACACTGTCTAGAAATGGCCAGTGTAGGGGGGGAAACACCGCTGCATGAAGCAGAGGGCCAACAGTATCCCTTGGGCTCATGACCAAATGCAACCAAAACTAGCTGTGCCAGGAGAGTTGAGAGCCGGTGGTGAAAGTGGGTTTCTGCATCATTTGAGTGGAAATGGCAAGAAAAGAAAATGAGCAGCACTCCTTAAAGCTTATGACAGTCGTTCCTATAATCAGCAGCACCGTGAATCTGCTGAAGGTTTTACAATGTTCACTTCCTCTGTAGCAACTGCTGTGGTTACGTGGAGCAAAAGCTTCAAGGGAGCTGAGCACCTCAGTGGAGACGCTCAAAAGATGGCAAGGAAGGTTTGCAGCCAGAAATAGAATGGCACCCTCACATAAGTTACTGTGGCACTGACTCACGTAGCCAGAAGCAGCCTTCAGCTGCTGCTAATTTTAAGACAGCCCTGTTTGCCCTCCTCTAAGAAAATAAGGTGAAAAAGGAAGAAAAGTGTGCTGAGGAAAGTCTCTGACATTTCCCTAACAGACTGTGACTGAAGAGGAGTAAGCAAATGTGAGGAAGAAGCCAGATCCAAAATGGGTAGGTTCTTGTCTCAGGCCCTAGATGAGAATGTGGGTATCTTCCATGCAGGGATGTGAGGATGCTGAGCAGTCTAGAAATTTCTGCAAACCCTGAGCTGGGGAGTCAGTGCCCACTCTGCCTGTGAAGGCAGAGTACACTCATACCCACTAGTGGGAGTGTTACTGATGCACATCTGTTTCTAGGAGTCACTGGAGAGATGACATGGGAAACATGTAGAATAGTAAAGGAATGCAGCAACTAACATTAACAACGGGAAGATAAAAGGGAGGGAGGTATGGTTACACTGCAAAATATGATGACATCACAAAAACCAAGGTAGACAATGTTTTAAATTGATTTATTTTGGTTTTTCAAGGTAGGACCTTCCTTACTCTAGCCAAAGCTGACCTGGAATTCACTATGTAGTCTCAGGCTGCCTTGAACTCACAACAAACTTCCTACTTCTGCCTCCTAAGTGCTGGGAAGAAAGGCATACACCACCATGCCCAGCATTTTTAAAATTTATTTTTATTTATTTGAGAGAGAGAAAGAAAGGGAAAATGGGCATGCCAGGGCCTCCAGCCACTGCAACAAAACTCCAGATGCATGTGCCACTTTACGTGGGTACTGGGGAATCATTGGGCTTTGCAGGTAAGTGCCTTAACCACTGAGCCATCTCTCCAGCCCCCAATTGTTATTATTTTTATTTGCAAATGAACACCATCTGGTTTTATGTGGGTGGCTGGCAAAATGAACCTGGGCCCACAAGCTTTGCAAGCAAGTGCCTTTAACCACTGAGCCATCTCCTCGGTATACCCCCCTCTTTTTTTTAAGGATACAAGGTTTTTTTTGTTTTTTTTATACAAGTTTTTAACATGAGAAAACAGCTATATTACAAGTGATAAAAGCAAGCTTTTGAAGATTATCATATAAAATAACTACTTACAGGTGCTGCATAAAATCTCTACTACTATACAATGGATACAAGTGTATTCTAACATAGTCCCATCTAGTTAATGCACTAGAATTCTCAAACTGTGTTGAGGAATTCTGTTGATATTAGTATAAGGCAACACCTCAAAATCAGAAAACACCATACTTAAATGTAAAACTAAATTCATCATCCCACCTATAGTCCCAGTGACTCAGAAGTCTTTGAATCCAAGAATTTTAAGCTATCTGGATAATAGCAAGGCCCTCTCTCTCTCTCAAAAAAAAAGGGGGGGTGTTGTGTGGGGAAAGAAATACAGACAGAATAAGACCTGACACCTAGATTTAAGCATTGAGAAGATGACTGGGGATTGTAGGAGGCAGAAAGAATTAAGGAGAAAACCAACCAAACAAGAAAACAAAATTAGGCCTAACCTCTTTGGATTCCAAGGATGAGTACCTTTCGGGTTTGTGTCTCTTAATAAAACAATGGTAAAATTCCATGGCTTCTCATAGCTACTAGTAGACCATTCTGAGAGTAGATTTATCTATGCAGAAGAATAAAATTACCTGCCCAAACCACCAAGCAGGTCAGCAGACATCAATACCACTGTCCTAGTTTACTCTTGTAGAGAAACATGCCTACTCTTCAACCAAAGGCATGAGGAGCAACAACAACATATATAAAGAAAACAGCCCAGGCATCTAATCTCAAATAAAGAACACTAGGTATTTGAGGAACCCTTTTCCTATCCCATACCACACAATAAAGAAGCAAAGATATTGGCCTAAAAAACTTAAAGATGCTTTAAATTTCAAAGTTCTTTAATTACAAGATCTAGTGACTTGAATCTCTGGCATGATATCCCATCTTGGCCAAGAAGAGCAGCTAATGGGATGCTCTAAAGGGGAGCTGGTTCTTTCCCCGTGTTACAGTAGAAATAAGGCAAGCTCGAGGGCTAGAAACAGGAGGCAAAGAGGCAGGCTCGGAAGTCACAAGACACTACAACCTTGTTTATGGTACTAAGCCACCCTGTGAACACTACCGTTTCTCAGCTTTATCTGTCCATCCAAGCTTACAAATACTGGTCAAGCACCAAAGGGTCAAGGGACAAGGGGAAGCAGGCAAGATGGCAGGTTCAAAAGCAGTCAATGAACTGGAAAAAAAATCAAGCCTCGCCTTAGTCACCTGCGACAAAGATTGTGAGATTTCAGTTTCTACAAAAAAAGAGAAACAGACTCAACAAGTGAGGGTTTCTTTCCAATTATTCTGTAAAGTATCTCTTTGAAGCCAGAGATCATATCCTAAAGGACTTACTCTATAATGGTAATGTCGTATCACCAACATGTTTCTATATGTTGTATTCTTCTCTGTTCTTCATTATTTTTTTGTGTGCAGGAGTGGGCACATATGTAAGTGAGGCTGCATATATGTGTGCATGCATGTGGAGAATAACCTTGCATGGTATCTTCAGGAACATCGTAAATCTCTTTTTGAGATGGGATCTCTCAGCACACCAATTAAGCTAGATTTGCTAATCAGCAGTTCCAGGGATCAGCCTTTCTCCACCTATGGGATTCCAGGAACATTGCTGCCACATTCAACATTTTATATGGGAACTGGGAATACGAACTCAGGTCCCCAAGCTTGCAAGGTAGGCATTTTACTCACTGAGCTATCCCCATCCTATCACAACTAAACATAAAAACCATTACTAGTCATTTAAGTGGTCTAAGCTCATCTAGTCCTTCAAGCCAAAATCTAAATAAAACTCATGAGGCAGGAAGACATACCATATCTGTCCTGTACTATCAAGAATCTCCTCTCATCAACCTGTAAGCTCCAGAGAACTCATTTTCTAAGAGATGTAAGGCAAAAATCATCACAAAATTTCCCCTGATTTATAATGTCCTAGGATAAAATGAATTAACTATTACTGTCCCTGGCTCATGAAAGATTGTCAAGATAGAGAAGCTAAACCCTCATTCACTGCTGGTGGGATTGCAAACTTGTTCAACTGTTATGGAAAGCAGTGTGGAGACTCCTAGACAGAATGGACATAGAACTACCAATGGACCCAGCTATCCCTCTACTAGGCATCTACCCACAAAATGCCACATCTCGATGCAGAAAATTTTGTACAACTATATTTATAGCAGCTCAATTCATAATAGCCAAGAACTGGAATCAACCCATAAATGCCCATCCATGGAGGAATGGACAGCTCAACTGTGGTATATTTACACCATGGAATTCTACTCAGCTGAAAGGAAAAATGACATATCAAAATTTAGAAAAAAATGGTCTGACTTCCAGCAGATCTTACTAAGCGAACACTCAGAAGAACAGAGAATTGAACGCTGCATACTCTCCCTCATATGTGGTCCTTAACCAGGATAACCGTTTTCTTTATGCAGAGTAGTAGAAAGAAGTGAGAGGTTATGAATGAGGTGTAAGGGAAGGGGGGAGGGAAATGGCTTAAGCATGAGGTTAATCCAAATTAGGTTCAAAAACATAAAATTCTCACAAGCATACTGTAACCTAAAGAGTAAGTAGTGGGCGTCAACTGGTAAGAGGGGCCATGAGTAGTAGGGGAGAATGTCTAAGTCTGTGAACAATTGAGCAGTCTGACAGCCCCAGGTCCCGGCCACTGGTTCCTTCCCTCACTGAGCTGTTGACCAAAGTGACCCATGAGGTTACAAAAACAAGACAGAATTCTGTCAAGGCTCTTGAACGCCCTCCTCAGGCCTGAGGCAAAACCTTGCTGCTGAAGAAACCACAGAATGCCATTGACCAACATCGAGAAACCCTTCATGGTCTGGAATGGTAACCAGCCACCAGATGGCAGTTAGTGCAGTACTGGAAGACACTACACAAGCTGCCAGGGGAAGCTGAACAACGACAGCTGGAGTAAACAGACCATTGGCATGAAACACAGTCTGCGGCCATGAGTAGGCTGATCACACCTCCTACTGGGAGAGAACAGCAAACCAAGAAAGGAGCACTTGTGCAATGGAGGAGCCTGGGCCTGGGGGAGACAATCAACAGCTATTAGATTTGGCCAAATATTCCACTCAGTGAGGGGGAACCCTTGATTGGAACTGGGGATTCAGGGCGATATGCACCGGATCCCATACTCTTGGACTCCCAAGGAAAGATGCACTATGTAAGTGACTGACGGGGAGGCTACTAAAAATAGAAGCTAGGTAATCCAGAATGGTGTATATTTGTTAACCTATACTGATCTCACTCTCCGATGGAGATTGTGTTTGTATTTTTCAGGATACAGTGGGAGAGCTGTGGCCCATATAACCCTACCAACCGACTGCAGGCAGAAAGCTGAGATCCTGGCAAGAGATGAACCACCACAGTCATATCATGGAGGATCCATAGGGAACCTTGCAGAGAATGACAGGATGAACAAGGAACCCACAGCCATTCAATCAACACAGGATAAGCCAGTGAGACAGAAACCAACGATTCTCTACACAAAAACCCCTAAGCTCACAACATTAAGGCATCCTTAATACTCACCAACCACGACTCAGGGAACTGAGCGGAAGAGGAGGCGGAAAGATTGTGAGAGCCTTGGTGGGGGAGAATATCAGAGGCATGGCACCCTTCAGTATCAACACACTTGGGTCAGGAGAACCGGGATGAAGACTGGGCTATCCATGGTCCCCTGCCACAAGGACTAATCCAGACAGCCCATGGAGGAGGATATCCAGCTGACTGGGGATGGGGAAGGGGGGCAATGAGGAATTGGGGATAACAACTCATTGTTGGCCCACTAAACAATGTAACTCATTATGGACAATAAAAAAAATACTTTAAAATAAATTTTAAAAAAAATAAAGAAGCTAAATGTGAATATAACTGATTTGTCTCATTAAATTAAACATGCTTTGAAAATTAGCACTGTAGCCAGCCCTGATGGCACAGGCCTATAATTCCATCTACTTAGGAAGTATGTGGCCACACCACCCTGAACATGCCCTATCTCATCTAACTACTCAGGAAGCTGAGGCAGGAGGATCATAAATTCAAGGCTAGCCTGAGTTACAGAGTTTGCTTAAGGATAGTCTGGGCAGTTTAATGAGACTGTCTCAAAAAAAAAGTGAAACAAGAAACAAGGGTCTAGGGAGATGGCTCATCAGCTAAAGGTACTTACTTGCAAAGCTTGCAGGCCTGGGTTCAATTTCCTAGTACCAACTTAAAGCCAGAAGCACAAAATAGCGCATGAGTCTGGAATTCCTTTGCAGTGGCTAGAGACTCTACTGCACCCATACTAGCTCTATGTCTCCCTGCCTCTCTCACACACATAAAAATAAGTATTTTTTAAAAGGGGGGTAAAAAAAAGAGCCGAGGACACAATTCAGTGGTACAGCTTGTCCAGCCTGCATGACTGTCCAGATTCAATCCCCAAAACAGGGTGTTGGAGGGGGAACAGACAAGAAATACTGGAGAACCCTGACGAGAAGAGCAACTGTAAATATTGCACAGAGGATACTGTTGCTGGCCCAGTTTTTAATCTCTGGAGTATCTTGCTAAGAAAAGTGAGGACGGAAAAAAGGAGAAAGTAGCAAAGGTAAACACACACACACACACACACACACACACACACACACACACACACACACACACGTAAGTGAAATATCTTACAAAGGAAGACTATGTTGGCCAAGACCAAAAAAAAAGTGCATAAAAATCTGAGAGACAAAAACACATACTCAGGTTAGTACCAGAAGTCTCTCTGCAGATGAATTTTATACCGTTTGTGGGGGGAAGACAGAGAGAGAAAGAGAGAGAGAGAAAAAAAAGAGAGGGAGGAAGGGATATAAGTAGCTATGATTCTTCTGTGTCTTTTATGCAGATAAATTATAGTTGACACAATCTGCTAATTCAGGTATCTTGAATCCCTACGTCTTCCCACAGAGAGAGCACACTGATCATATCATATCCCAAGCTATATTTTACTCTTATTCTACTCAGCTTCAGGCTATAGGATATAGATGAACATATATCTTAAGTAACTACCTAAATACAGAAGGGGGAGCAATGAGTCAAAGGAAAAGTAAATATTATGGACCTTTGTAAAAACAATTCCTTTTGTACTTAGTGATGAAGACTGGACTCGAAATAGTCCTCTCTGGACTCAAGCAATCCTACAAACATTTATTGAGCCTTTACTACAGAAGACACTCATGCTAAGGATTGTGAAGAATGAAGAGTCCTTGCTTAAGTGAGTTTACAATCTGGGAGGAAAACAGGATGCACATACTAATTAGTAACAAAGGATAGCATGTGATAATGGCCAAAAGAGAGACTCAACATGTGCTGTAGAAAAATGGAGAGGATCCTTCAAGGCCAGGTGGCCAAGCTTCAGAGATAGGGCAGTGTGGGTGTTGGGGCTTTCTTGTGACGTGAGGCAGGACCAGTTCTACTCAGGCTGCACAGTACAGTAGACATTAATGAGAAAGACCGAGACCTGAAGAGACAAAGTAGTTGCTCAGGACAAATGCACAGCACAAGAAAGCACTGGTATCTCTTTAAAACACCAGAAGCATCGAATCCTCTTGAGGTGACAGCAGAACTAAGTCACATTCTTCTAGCTGCTCACCACAGGTGTGCAGGACAAACCTCCCAATGCTGAAGCAGAACTGTTCTGCCCATCTACTCAAACATGTGCTATCCCTGACACTCTCAAGAGTATGGGTTGAGAAAGAGGGCCAGAAACTTCATGCTTTTAATTTACACACCAGTGTAGAGAAGCAGAAAGTGGCATACTTTCTTTTTCTACTTTTCAAAAAAAAAAAAAAAAGTGTGGGGGGAAGGGAGCATGTTCAAAAGCTCAAACCAAAACTAAGTAGTGAAAAGGCAGAGCTAAACTAACGTGGCTCTATTAAGTCATCTCAAGGCCAATATTTCTACTTGCCAGCCCCAAGTTTTGCTAGACAAGGAAATGAACACCATTCCAATGCCACTTATTGAGACCCCATTTTTGCCCCTCCTACTTCTTTCTACTGTCCCTGTCTTCCTGTTCTCCATCCACAGCCATAATGCTGCCCTTTCTTTCCTGTGTTCCCACAGCCCTTTGCAGACATAGCTTGAGAAATACACACCATACTGTATTATCATCAGGGATCCACAAGTATGCAAAGCATCTAACACCAGGCCAGGCATTCAGCACAAGTTGATAGACAGTAGGCAGCTCCCCTCCTGCCTACAAGGCTCTTTGTCTAGTAGAGAAAGAAGGACAGAAACACTTGTCTGATAAGCAACAGACAGAAAAAAATAGATGCGAGGTAGCATCTCCCTTCCTGCTCTGGGCCTTAAATTGTCATCCCAGTTATCACCCTATTCCTCTATGGCCCCAAAACATGTTAGGCCATTCCCTCTTGCCTTGTCAGCTCTGTTAGGTGCCAAGAAGCCAAACCCTCTGAGTAGATGATCAAATCAGAATCCAACAGTCTGTATGGACCTGGAAGCTTCGAGTCAAGTACCAGGCAAGTTTGGGCAGGATGCTCTCAGGTCCTAGAGGAAAGATCATGACTCAGTCCCACCTGACCTCAGACTACCTTTCCTGAGTGTCCAGAAATATTAGGTACACTTCTTTTTTCTGAAATGCAATGAGCCAGTAAACCTTGAGGGTGAGGAAAAAGCAGGTCTGAGAGAATGGCCCAAAGTGCCCAGGGCTGTCCTGGAAGCCAGGAGGGCTAGAAGCTTACAACTCACTGGAGAGCTGGTGCCACTTAAGAGTAATTTTGTTTAGGAAAAACCAAGCTACAATTAACAGGCCTTAAAGATGATTTAAGTATAACTTCTTTATCCTACAAAGAAGAAACCGAAGTACAGTGAGGTGAATTAATACAGGGAAGCATCGGGATGAAGCACAGAAGCAGACTCACACATGTTTTAGAGAATTTGTTCAATCCTGAGGTGACTATATCAACTTAGAACCATAATTCCTAAGAGCAGTTAAAACAAGAAATCTCTGGTCCTACAGACCTGTGAGACTATGGAATGTCATAACTTACAACTTGATCAGTTTCATTTAGATATGTCAGAATCTTAATATTCTGAGTAGTTATATGGCCCCTATCTTCATCACTCATTTTATACAGCAAAACAAAAGCACACCGTTGTTTCCTCAGATTGTGGTGACACAATGTGGGCAGTGCAAGAAGCAGAAGAGGACTCTAACGGTCTGCTGTGTACCCTGAACTCTGCAAAAGCAAGCCAAGGTGAAGGTTTACCACAAACCGTGGAGAGCCAGGCAGTTCCGCTTGTACGCCCTTCCAGAGGTGGAGTGTCTTATCCTAACCACACATTCTCATTTACTTGGGGGTAGAATGTCTATGACAAGTGGGATGTGGAGAGGGTAGGAGGGGAGCAGAAGCAACAGTAATTAATGATCTTTCATCCCTTCCTTTTCAGGAAACCCAGGAGTGTTTGCATCTGGTGCTTACCCAGGACCCAATCTGATGGTTTCTCTTTAACTGAGAGGAGAAATGTGCAAATCAGAAGTCCTTTCTTTGTAGTGTCCAAACGCTAACCTCATGCCTCAACACTAGCTTGGACAGTGAGGAAAGACCAATGCCACATTAGCTTGCCCAGGTAACCACAGCACAGGCATCCCTGTTAAGAGAAAGATGTCAGTGCCATTGATCATCCTATAAGCAAAGTAAGAGATGATTTTCCTTAAACTCTGAGCTCCATCTCGTCAAATACTCTTCTGTTAGAGTGACTTCGTTGGTGAGCTGTTGTGCTGTGCAAGGCATTTGGTGCATAAAGAGGCAAACACAGTTTCTCAACAACAGAGCAGAATGAGGCTGAGACTATACTACAAAGTACCACATGCTGCTATCTCAGCTGCCACAGTAAGTTAGGCCCAGGCTAACATGTTTCCAGCACTATTGTGGAGACAGACGCTTTTGTCATTAGAGACAACACTGAGACTCAAAGACGTTAACTGATCTCAAATCACACTATTAGTAATAACTACACAGCCTCACGGTGTACCAATAATGCCAGAAATGGTGGTAAGGTATGCATCTACCATGGAATCTTCTCTTCCCATCATAGCAGCAACCCTTAGATGAAGTACTATCATCATCCTCAATTCACAAACAAGAAAATACGCAGAGTGTTAAGTAATCTGCGTGGCAGAGATGAGTTAGAACCTAGGGTTTTGTTTTTGCTTTTTCCTTCCTTTTCTATAGCATGAGGTCTTAACCACCATCTAAATGTCCATAGAGTGCTTCTAGAAATCTGGAAAGGCTTTAGGGTATATGGTGACATGGGACTCTGATGCAGCCTCTCACTGCCACCACCCAGAGCACGTCCTTCACTACCGGGACTTGAGTAATGAGAAAAGCACAAAGAACAACAGTTTGCTCTGACAGGCCCACTCTCATGATTACAGCATACATGTGCCTGCTTGCAAAGCCTGTAGGGTCTGTTCTTTCTATTCGGTGTTAGAACCCCCAACATAAGTATGAAGATATGGCATGCCTTAAGCAATTTTTGTACCCCAAATAAAATACATTTCAATGCAAACCATGAACAGACTGGTTTATATGAACGGCAGTCAGTGCAACATTACAGCTCTCCTGCTGCAACAGGTTTCATTTTCATCTTCCCTGAAAGGGGCTACAACAGTCTCCTGAAAGCTAATCACCATGAATTAGCAGTGTCCTTGTGGAGGGTGAGCACCAGAAACAAATAAAAGCAAATGTTCTAATTTGAATGAATTAAGTCAGCCACACAGCAAGTGAGAGGAAACAATCTCTCAGGATAATCCCAACATTTAAAAGCAAAGCAGGGACTTACTGTGTCTCTCCACAGCATGTGTCCTGACCCTGGGAATGGGGAAAGGTCATAAAGGAGATGCAGGGATGATGAGTGGCCTATTTCTCCCAGACTCCTATGTTCCCCAAGTCAACTCAAATGCTCAGACTCTGGCCCATCACACCTGCTGTGGCTATTCCTGCCCTCTCCAGATCAGTCTGCCTCCCAGCAGCATGATTCTGACAGGAAAAACTGAATTGATGCCACAGGAGGTGACATCCAAGCAGCTAAGAGAGCTTCCACAGAACTGGCAGGATGGCTCACAGCAGAGGCTCTGGTTTGCAGGGACAGAGCTGCTGGAGGGCGCTACATCTTCCCTTACAGATGCAATCAATAACTGGCTCTGCACTCAGGTGCCACCAGGATTTATACATGGGCTTCAGACTGGCCCTGTTTCCAGAGCTGGCAATACCTACAGATCTGAGCTGGGCTTGGTGTGTCTCCTGGCAGCTTTGCTCAGCTGTACTGCAGGTTGAGAAGTGAGCTTCTGCTGCTCCCACAACACTAAGGCTGGGCCTCAGCATGTTGTGCACCTGGATCTTGGCTTGGGCTTTTCTCAGCAGCTCCAAGAGTTCAAGGGTCCCCAGGAACACTGCACAACACAAGCTGCAGACCAGTTAAGAGTACTTCTTACATAAACTTACAGGGCTCCCAGGTGAGTATGAAAGATTCAATATCAACATTACCTACAATAATAACAAGTTCAGAAAGCAGTACGATGGATGCTGAATTAAGATATATCTATATAACAGAAGACTGTGCAATTACTAAAAGGTGTAGTTTAGAAATGGTCAAAATATACAAATCTGTAGAGATATTAAGACTGGAATAGAAGAAGAAAAGAGAATTGGGAACAACTGCTAATGGGTAGGGGACTTTTCAGGTGATAAAAATGTTCTCAAATGATCTGTGTACACCTCTGTAAATTCTACCACTGGGTCTGTGCTTTGAATGGATAAAGTATAGTAGCAAGTTAAGCATCAACAAGACTCTTTTTAAAAAAAACAGCAACAGTGAGGGAGACTAGGGAAAACTGAGTTTTAAGCATTATTTAATAGGATCCCAGATTTGCCAAAACAGAACAAAATAGCATACAGAGGTTTATTATGTTCTAGTTCTACCACCACTTCTGCAGTGGTCCGTTTATTGTACACTTAAACTCTGTGGTAGCTACTACTGCGAGTATTTCACCTATATTTCTCATGTAGTTCCATAAAAACACCGTCTGGTACCCTTACAGATGATGGAACATCTGTGACTTAACCCAGTGCATATAATTAGCACACAGAATAGCAGAGATTATAAGAAAGTCCCATCAGACTAAAGCCTAGGTTCCAAACTACTATGTATGTAATACAATGGCTAACAGTCTTACCTACAAATGAAAATACTGGTGATAACCTTTAAATTATTTTATTAGAAGAAACATGAATTAATTACTAATATTTTTGCCAACTGGAAGAAGCCCACACTTTGACCATACAATATTGCACCCAATTCTTTCCATGAGGGATACGGTCAATGTTAAGACAAAAAAAAAAAGCTATAAAAATAAATTAATCAGTATGGATCCATTTATGTAGACCATGCACAGTTGGAAGGCACACATTCCTTAAGCTAATAGAGATCCAGGACTAGTGCCTTTAGCCAGATTTGAGTCAAGGTATAACATCAGTGTAAATCATTTCACTGAGCCCCTTGCTGATTTGCTTGTGACTAGAAAGCAGGTGTCTCTTCCTCTCGTAAGCCCCATACTTGGGGTATTGCTTGAACTCCAAAGGTCCAGTCTAGCCTCGGCCCTTAACCACTATTGATGCCTCATGTCTGGGTGACTCAATAGCTTCCTGGTCCATTTTTAAAAAATGATTTCCAAGTCTGTTACCATCTTGGTTTCTGTCACTCCCCTCAAAATATGGCTCTCAGTGGTGGTGCAGCCATTGGATGAAGCCTCCCTTGCCACAGGTATCATAGAGCTTGGGAGTTCTGGCTGACCTCTTTTCCCTTAAGATTGTGTAGATTTGCACAAGTGCCACATACCCCACACAATGATGAAGTTTAGGGTAAGGATCCTGGACCCTGGAATTATTCATTCATTTCTGAGGGAAGATTGTGCAAGCGGTATGGAGGTCAGTTGTTCCAAACCCATCATCTCCCTGATGTAGTAAGTGGCTGGTGGGATGCAGGTGAAGGGTGCTTGTCTATACAACTTCTTTAAAGTTCTGCAGGGAGCATTGGTTTCATGACTCCAGATCTCCCATGAAAACATGTTTCTGGCTCATTATGAGCATGAGCTAACATAAAACTCTAGACAGTCTCAAATTTTAAAAAGAGTCCTTGAATTAAAAAAAAAATTTAAAGCCCTGAAATAGGAACAGAAAAAAAAAATCAAACAAAAAGTTTTAATTCTTCTGGTAAGAACATTGACCAATCCATGATGAACTGTGTGCTGTACCTCTCCCTTGGGCCAGCCTCAGTGCCATCCTCTGTTCTGTTTGCACAAGGAAAAAACACACGGCTCAGCCAGAAACTATATTTTATTCATAAACTAGAGCAACGGGCTTATTTATTCAAATAATTTTTGTAGTAAACACACCTAGTAGCCCTAAATCACCAAGTTCCTCCTGCCCTGCCCAAAAGGGGAGGAATGTGTCATGGTACAGCTCGTATCCCAGCTTTCAGGAGAGATGGGTATAATCTAATTCTTCATTTTGTCAAACAGAACATTTTCACTGCAGCTGGACCCAGCTGGAAGTGAATGTCTCCCACACATCCCCAATGAAGCATAAAACCAAAAAGCATTTAGCAGAGAAAAATGCACATATACAGATTGACTGTTTCATCAAGGCAAAAAGAGAAAAATAAAGTTAGTACCACTGCTAGGAGGATGCTGCCCCACGCCACCCATCTACCTAGTGCAAACACCTGTTCCTCCCTGAACCTCCTCACTTCCAGCCTGCTCAGAGATAGTCTCCACCTGTAGTGTTCTACTCATCCACCCTTCATAGTCCAGGTTAGGCCTGTCATTTGTTCTCAGAGCAATCTGAACTCTCATCACAGTGCTGACCAGTCTATGCTATAACAGTTAACTGTATCCCTCATCCACCTGTGAACACCTGAGAGCAGAAGCCACATTTAATTCATCCTGTCACCTACTCCTTAGCAGCGACCATAAACCAAGTACACAGTAGGGGCTCAAAGAACATCAGAATCAAATCACCTAAACTTAGTTCAATGCGAGGCCTTCCTGAGCATTTAAGATTTACACTGTCAAATGGAATGTGTTCTGTGGTAAGCTTTAGGACAGGTCAACCTTTCCATTCCATGGTTAAATGTGTATAAAGAGTGAGGGCACAGGGTTCTATCAAGTAATCCATGGTTTGTGTTTTTGTTTTCCTCTGGAAATTCTGACTGTCTTTACATACAATCCTTCATGAGCCCATAAACGTACTTAAAATTAAAAATTATACATGCAAAGTCATGAAGAATATTCTGAATTAAGCTGTGTGGCTCTCTAGACACGCTCTTTAAGATACAAACAAATCCATTTCCACTCCCCTAATCTTACCTTTTCTCTTGGCAGATGATATAACATGCCAAAAATGGGTTCTGGCAACATAGACTGGGTTCGAAACCTGCCTCTTCAGACAATGCTCAATTCTCATTGCTTCAAAACAGGGGTGAAATTAGTTCCCATGCAGCTAGACATAAGGACATAAGGAACAGGACAGACGGAAGTCCTGGGATCTAGCAGGCATGCATGAACTGTCAGCTAGTCTTAAATCTACCTGTGTGACTACAGAGCTGTGAAAGTGATGAGGATGGAGTTACTTCAAGAGCAGGAGCAAGGAGGTTCCCATCACCACCTGAACCAGACAAGTTAAACTGGCTCCATAATGTCACCTTGCTAGAAATGACAAACTAGAGCAAGAATTCCAGGAAGGCAGCCCACAAAGAAGGAAGAACACTGGCTCTGAGCAAGCCTTCCTTAACATCAACTTGGTTTCTCCTCCCTTGAACATTAGAAATTAAACATTCATAAAGCTGACTATCATTCAAAGCCCACATTCTAATTGTTAACTCACAATCCTCAATTACCAGTAAACCCTCTTTATAAGTGACTGAATTTAGCTTTAGGAATTAAGCATTCAAGCCTTGTAGTTTAGCTCACCAGATTTGAGATGCAGCCATACTACTTCTCTACCAATGGAGGAAGTTAATTTCTGAGACTTCATTACCCCATTTGTAATAGCATAAAAGGATGCTCAGCCTAACAGGCTTTTATGAGGGAACTATGAAGATGATGACTGAAGCATAGAAGATATACCAAACGTTCAAGACTTTGGAGCTATTAAATTAAATCAGGGGGCAGTTAAAGATGCTTGCTTGCAAAGCCTCTCAACCACGGTTAAATTCCCTAGTACCTGTGTAAAGCCAGATCCACAAAGTGATACTTGTATCTGGAATTCATTTGTAGTAGCAAGAAGCCCTGGTGTGCCCTGGTTCTTTCTCTTTCTCTCTCTCTCTCTCATAATAATTAAGACCTTTTAAAACATACACTCTTCTTACGTGTAAAAACAAACATACATACATGAAACAGAGAAAATGATTAAGAATACACAAAAGTTGGCAAATGGAAAACTGAGGCTGAAGCTAAAGAACCAGAGAGAGGACTCAACCTGTGAAGTCTCCGCCCTGGTCTGCCCACCTTCTCAGAACTACTGAATCCAGAGAGTGCTGCAATGCACAGACAATAGATCTGCTCCTTCTTCAAACACCAGCGCAAAAGCTTCTTTTTGTGACAACTCTGTTTACTTGGTCTAAGGGCGAAGTCAGACACGATGAAACCACCTGATGTGACTGCTTCTTAGGAGACGTACTGTTTGGATCATAATTCTGGTGGAGCTGTCTGTCCATCCGGGACACTGCAGGCTGGTGCCAGTGTGCATCTGCATGCATCAGCGCTCGCACTGAGTACAATGGAAACTTTTTTTTTTTTTTTTTGGTGTTTCGAGGTAGGGTCTCACTCTAGTCCAGGCTGACCTGGAATTCACTGTGTAGTCTCAGGCTGGCCTTGAACTCACAGTGATCCTCTTACCTCTGCCTCCTGAGTGCTGGGATTAAAGGCGTGCGCCACCACACCCAGCCAATGGAAACTCTTCTCAAGCTAAGAAAGGAAACCTAATTTTGCTCAAGCTCATCCACACCACCTGCACTATTTGGATATGCAATCCAATAACCATTCTTACACTATTCTACAGTTGCATAATTGTAGTTTAGTTTATACTATCATTACTGGTATATTGCCAAATACAAAATAATGCACAGAATCAATCTTTTTACTTTAACTCTTAGAAAAGTTTCCTAATTCCAAATCCTGAATGATTCCATGTCAACAGGTACATTCTAGAGATACTCCACAACATGAAGTTCAATTTTTATTAGAACCTCTAGAGTTGGTATGGGGAGCTGGTTCAGTTTGCCGTGCAAGCATGAGGAATGGAGTTAAGATCTCCAGAACCCATGTAAAGGCAGGAGCAGAAGTGCATGTATGCCATCCCAGCATGCCTGTGGACAGTGGGAGGTGGAGACAGGAGAATCCTCTGAAGTTCATGAGCCAACTATCCTGGTGCACATAGTGGGGGAACAACAAAGAGTCCTTGTCTCAAACAAGGTAGAAGGTAAGGACTGACTCAGAAGGTTGTCTGCTGACCTCCACACTCTCTGTGACACATGCAAACACACCCCTCCTACATACATACAAATAAATTCTAAATGGCTGTGAATAGAAGAAATATCCTGTTTGCCTAGTTAATGTCAGTCTATTTCATCTTGACTGTCCTTATCACTTCTTTCAAGAGAGGTCTTCAGTAATTTTACGACCCAGAAGGAAATGCCTAGTAACATATTCAGGGCTGTTCATAACAGAAGGCACATACAGTGTGACAGACAGGCACAGTTTCCATTTCATGAATTCTATATTTTAGGAAATAGATTTTCGTAAAATTCTTTAAATCATGGTAGTTAGAAAAGTGGTGTTTTTTTTTTTTCGCTCCATTGTTGGGGAACAAACCCAGTGACTGCAAGCTTTCTATCATAGAACTACATCCCTAACCTTAAGAGGCAATTTTTAAAGAGAAAATACATGGGATGGTCATGTCTGTCATCTCAGTACTCAAGAAGCTGAGGCAGAAGGATTGCTGTGAGTTCAAGGCCAGCCTGGGATACATATTGAGTGCTAAGAGCCTGGCATGAGACAGTGAGACCCTATATCAAAACAGAGGTATAGAGAAAATATAAAGAAATGGTTTACACATAATAGAAAGAACCAGCAATTCCAGCAATATTTGCAAACGATTCTAGTAAAAGCCAGTTCAATCTGTCACACTCAACTTTTGTATAAAGGCCAAACCATGTCATGCTCTGTTTTGTTTAAACTTGAGGGGAAAATATAATTACGTTATCTACTATCGGCTGCTCTTTATTTATTTCCTAAGCACCTACATTCAAGCCAAAACCAGTTGTATTAGTTTGAAAGGTTATTTTCCAAAGAGTTATGCAACAAAATGTTAACTTTGATCATATCTGTATCATGGGATTATGAGGTCTTGGCTTTCTTCTTTATTTCTACACTAAACAGACGTGGCTGTAAGAGTATATTTTAAAGTGATTGAAGGGCATTTCTCTCATGAAACAGAAAGATTTGTAGCTGATGGTCATAATAAGAAAGATTAGAACTTTCACTGATTGCACTGATAAAATCAACCACTATCACTATGGGCTGCCTTTACTTATTCACAGAGGTTTCTGGAGGGCCTACTCTGTGATAAGCCCACAGGAGCTGAGCTTACAGAAGAGATCTACAGTGACAAAGATGCAGCACCCCCAGTTTGGGGCCAGAGTGTGCTGGAGCAGCAGGACACATAAACAAGAGACAAAAATTAGCAAAGGCCTCTAGAAAGTGGCATTTGGCCTACTCAGTACAGGGGCAGCAAAGACACGAGAACAAAGTGCTCCCAGGTTTCTTCAGGTAGGCCCACAACACGGAGGGCAGAGCTCCAGGTGCAGCTGGCAAGGAGTATGGCCACAATTCCACAAGCATGGAAAGTTGAGAGAACCCCACTCAAAAAGAGGTAAGCTTTCATGTCCAGGTAACAAAACCTGAGCATATCAAGTACATTTTTTAGGTAATGGGAAAAATGCATGATGAAATGTGTTGCAGTTAGCTTTCTTGTTGCTGGCAGAAATAACCTGACCCAAAGCATCTTGTGGAGGAAAGGGTTTATTTTTGCTTACAGACTCAAGGGAAAAATTCACGATGGCAGGGAAAACGATGACATGAACACAGGGTGGACATCACCTCCTGGCCAACATCAGATAGACAACAGCAGCAGGAGAGTGTGCCAAAAACTGGCAAGGGGAAGCAGGCTATAATATTCACAAGCCCATCCCAAACAATACAGTGCATCCAGGAGGCTCCAATTCTCAAATTTCCACCAGCTGAGGACCTAGCATTTCAGAACACATAAGTTTATGGTGGATATCTGAATCAAACCACCACATTCTGCTCTTGGGCCCCATAAACTAATAACCATAGATGATGTAAAATGCAATGCATTAAGTCCAATTTTTAAAGGCCCCATAGTTTTCATCAATCCCAATGATGTTCAAACATCCCATAGTCCAAGGTCTATTAACTGAACCATAATACAAAAAAAAAAAATCCCCAAAACCATAATGGCACAAAATAAATATTTACAACTGCAAAAGATGGCATTGAACACACCAAAGAAATATTGAAACAATATGAGATTTAAAACAAACAGGGCAAACATCAAAACTATGTAACTCTGTTGGACAACTCTAACCAGTGACAAATCTCCAAAGTCCGGTAATTCTAACCAGCGATGGTTCTTCTGGAGTTCCAATTCTGCCCCTCCATCTTGACTGCTTATAGCCCCAGGTATACCCCATCTAGGGCCTGCAGCTCATTCCACAGTCCTGGTATCTCCACAGGAAACCATGGTTAATCCTCATGGCTCCATCGGAACCTCCACAAAGGTAATCCAACAAGCCTACTTCACACTGCCCATGGCCATCCCCCAAGTCAAAACCATGTTGCACATCCAATGACTCTCCTTCCTCTATTTGTCATACTCTAAAGTATAAGGTGGGCTACCAATTTGTTAATCTAGGGGAGAAATAAAGTCAACTTTGAAGAGCAGAAAAAAACTTCAATATTCAGGCCCCTTACTTCAAAAGAGCCTGCATTCTTCCTGCTGTCCCAATGCCAAGCATCTGACCAATAGCAATGGTTGTGATCTCTAAAACAATTGCAGCTGAGCGGGCAGCAGTTTCTGTCCTAAGATTTCCTTTCTGTGCCATCTCCATCTGCTCACACCAGTCCATTTCTACACAATGCAACCCTCCACAAGTTCTCAGGACACAGGCAGACAGAACACAGCAAGCTCCTCACACAAACTGCTTCTAGACCAGTCCTGACAAAGTTCTTTCTCATCCTCATAAAGCCAAACCTCACAGACCATAGTTCTTACTGCATTCAGGTCTTTCCAACTCTGACCAGAATCCATCAAGCTGTACTTACAGCACTGCTAGGCATCTCTTAGGCTGAGGTTTTGAATTCTTCCACATTCGTCCTGCAAATCATTTCCAAAAGGCCAAAGCCACAGAGTCAGGGTTCTATCTCCACTTCTTGGTACCAATTTACTGTTGTAAAATTCTCATTGCTGGCAGAAATAACAAGACCAAAAAGCAGCTTGTGAAGGAAAAGGTTTATTTTGACTTGCAAACTTGAGGAAAAACTCCATAATGGCAGGGGAAACGATAGCATGAACAGAGGCTGGACATTACCTCCTGGACAACATCAGATATACAACAACAGCAGGAGAGTGCTCAACACTGGCAAGGGGAACTGGCTCTAACACCCATAAGCCCTCCCCCAACAACACACCTCCAACAAATTCCAATTCCAAAATTGCCATCAGCTTGGGTTCAAGCATTCAGAACACATAAGTTTATGGGGGACACCTGAATCAAACTACCACAAAAATGTTACCATGAAAAACATCTTTTCATTAATTAAGTCTTCTACCAGCCTCGTTTAAGTCTAATCTGCATTCTGCTCAAATTCAGCTGCAGTCCAAGAGACAATGTATATGATCTATTTTTTTACTTTTAAATCATAGTATTCCAGTCACCAAATTTGAAAAGAATTTCATGCCTTGAAGCAACCTCAATACTTATTCTACAGTTCCTCACAATCACTCTGGGGGCTGAAAAATTACTTTAGCTGCAGAATAGGACCCAAATAAACTTTTATTTAAGGATTCAGAGGAAACACAAAAGAAGACGAATGAAAAGAGCTATTATATGTCAAGTGTGTAGTGATTTCCTGTTTCTTTCACGCTTTTGGCAGCCATGGACCATATCACAGAGCACTTTTTATACTACAACATCAACAAAATTCTCCTTTCACACTCTGGAAAAATTTGGCATCTCACTCAAATACCAACAGCTCTCCATTTAATAATGTAAAACAAATGGAATTAAGAACTATCTAACAAAGTGTCTTTGTCATAAATAAGCCTCCCTTCATATTACCCAAATGAACATCAGCTCATCAAGTTTCCCTTCCAGAATACCAAGCATCCTCCTTTTCTTCACTACCTTCCCCTTGCTTCCTGGTCACTGCAGTCCCAGACATTAAAAAAAACAGAATGATGCTTGCTTTACAGTCCCAACAGAATGAACTGGAGTCCAGAGAACACATTTCCTGTTCCTTATGAAATTCCAACCTACTGTCTCAGGCTGTGCTTGGTTCTTTTTCATTTGATGGCACTGATCATCAACGTAGCAACAACCATTAACTGGATACTGGTTAAACAGCAAACCCTCAGTCGGGCCTTTAGACAGATTAATTCATTTTATTCATTCATTAAGGTCACCATATGATCCCTATCGCCATCCATTTTTACTAGCAGGAATGAACGAAAACCATCACTGTTTCACGCATATAGGATTATGGGAAGATTGTGATTTCAAGCCAGAAAGAGTGCCTACAGAGTGTACAACCACAATAGTGGGATAAGGTAGGAGGAAGTAATTTGGAACTGTGGTTTGGGCCTAACTTTGCATACCATGGTTGATAAAGTATACAGTGGTCCCTGATGAGGCTGTCCCTCCACCCCCCAGACGACTCCTTTTCCCCCTGAGCTACTTGGGCAGGGAGAAGTTGAAGATGAAAAACTTCTGTGAATACCTCAAGACTAAATATTCTGCAGGCTTCAGCCAAAGGAACTTAGCAAACTGGTTATAGAAACATATTCTTTATGGTATAGCGAGTCAGTCAAATAACTATAATATGTTTTAGGATGTTGTCTTTGTTTTTGTTTCTAAGTGCGACCTCCATGAACTTTAATGATTATGAAGTACGATTACGTGGAAATGAGATTTCCAGATCAGACACAGGATGGGACCAAGCCATATGCAATAAAAAACACCTTCAAATGCTACCTGGCCACTGCCCACCACAAGCTATCTGGGATGAAAATAATGCAAATGAAGGCCCAGAAACAGTGTTCTGAGAGCAATCAGATGAGTCAGTATCAGTGGTTCCAGAATGATCCACCAATGCAAGGCAACCATTGTCATCTTGCACTTCTTAACCACAGCAGGGAGGAAGGAAGAGAGATAAGCAAGGGTATGGTCACCCACGCTGACCCTTGCTATACTGTGCTCCAGCAGCAGCATCAACTAAGAACCTGCCAGAAATGCAGAATACTGAGCCCCAGCCAAAACCTAAAACTGAGCAGCCCCTGTGGACACAGAGAAGCCTCAGGAACTGCCTACATCCATGAGATACACTGAAAATATGCCAAAGACAAGACCAAAGGAACTGATATGACAAATGTGCACCTCACCAGATACTAGGTATTTCATATGGGTGAGGGAAATAGCAGTCAGCAAAATGAAAGGTGTGTCAGCATCTATCACCAAAGGAATAAAAAATTTCTTTTAAGATTTCCGAGGAGCACAACAAACCCATTGCAGGGAAAGTAGCACATTTTTGACAGTCATCATTTCAATATTAGTCAACAAACAATAAAATGTAACAGCCATAAGATCCAGGAGAAAAGGTGGAATGGTGTTGAACCACAAATGAAAATACCAGAGAATGTTTAATAGAATCTATTTCTTCTCCAGTTAGAAGTAAAAATTTCACATCTTAACTTAAGGTTTCAGCTGGAGGACTTCAGCGAAAGTTCAGCTCAAAAGTCTATAGGCCAAATCAGCCTTACATCAATGATTAAACAGCACTCAACTAAAAATCAGCAGTACAATAAATGGACTATTACGGGGAGGTGTCCTATTACTGAGAGGAGCTTGAGAAATGCCTATGGTGGCTTGAAAATGTGCTCAAAGATGATGGCTCATTATAGCCAGAGCAAATATAAAATGCACAGCTTGTCTATCACAGTCCACAATTTGGCATTAGAACAGGAAAACCCACAATGTTCTATGAAACCACGGGTTCTTAAAAACAAAAACAGTCCCAATCCACCAAAAAAAAAAAAAAAAAATCACTAACATAGAAGCTGTAGGAAACTAAACATGGCAGCAAACTTAGCATGGTTCCAGGGAGATGGTCATGTGATTCAGTGGCCGTTTCCCACTTCAGCTTGTTGGTACTGGGGGAAGGTGAGGGCCAAGCTTGAGCACGCTGTCGGGACCATAATGGGCCCCGTTCTACCTTCTGGCTTTTGGTCCAATGGTAATAGGAGGAGAACCAAGCTTGAGGGTCAAGAGTAGAGAGTTTACATTCCAGATCTATCTATACTCAAGCTACCCAACTGTACAGTTCCTACAAGTTCTAGTTTACTCGCCAGTTAATATTAACAACTACATTCAATGCA
Source organism: Zapus hudsonius (assembly GCA_004024765.1). NCBI lineage: Eukaryota > Metazoa > Chordata > Mammalia > Rodentia > Dipodidae > Zapus > Zapus hudsonius. The sequence goes on from PVHP010000770.1 coordinate 37,156, forward strand.
GCTAGGAACAGAAAATAAAGACAAGGAAAGAGAGAAATGCCCCAAATGACCCTCATAAATGAGAATGAACTGCAGAAATGAAAAGTTACTCATTTTCCCTGCCCCACTCAAGATACTCTAGCATCAGGTCTGGGCTCTGCCAGCTCCTTACTGGAATCACCCTGAAATGACAGCTCTATAAGCCACCTTATTATATCTAGACTCTCTTCTTCAGGTCAAAGTCTCCTTCCTCAAGGGGCTACACAAGTAGCCACATCAACTCTTAGCTGTGACGTGCTAATAAGAAAAGCTGAGAGGCCAGTCAGGGCTCTGAAGCAACAGTAGGCACATCACTTATTCTAGATCTGTTTTGTGATCTGACTGTTTATATGACTGACAAGTAGATAGGAGATTCTCTGCCCTAAGGAACTGAGGTAACAGAAATGAAGACACACCACAGTGTGTATGAACATTCTGCTATAAGTGCTTAGAACTGGCCCACAGCTAGAGGTAAGCCAGCCAAGCCAGTACTCAGGGTACAAATGTAAACGGAGACCAAAAATCTCATAAAGCAACTCAATGGAGAAAAACATCTAATGGTATTCTCCCTGAAAGAAGTTCTAAGTGAGAGCTTCAAGGTGTAAGATGGCAAGAGCAACATGAAGCATGTCAGGTTTGCAACATTGAACTGCCTTCAAGAAAATTGAGTGTTCCACTACCCGTGAGGCTATGGGCTTGGAAGAGTGGGATAAATAAGCCGGAGACCAGAACAAAACTGCCCAGGACAAGAGAGAGGAATAGACTTCCATACCAGTCAGTCTCCTGTAACTCCCAGATCTGAGTAAGTATGCCACACCAAGAAGAGTCCCCTCTCAGGCTGATGCTTAAATGGACAAAAGGCAAGGGAATGGCTAACACATTCATTCAACAGATACTTTATGAGCTACCCATGCTCATTAACTAGGTACTGAATAACCAGCAGAGGCAAGAACCATCAAGGTATAGTTAACATGGTTTTAGTTTGGTCCAGAGACAAATTTGAGTCTGAGAATCTGCAACAAAAGTGAGAGGTGCTGGGTACTTTGATGTTTATATCTAAGGTATCCAAGAACACATACTGACAAGGATCACAAATGGGAGATCAGAATGGGCTTTGCAAAAAATCTACACCATCTCTTGTTCTTACCCCATGGAGGCTGCTCCTGAACCCTGCCTTTCTTTCTGATCTGTCAAAGAAAGAAGAATTTCAGACCAGAAAAAAAAAAAAAACATGTAAGGAGGGATGAGCTCATGATAGAACACTAAGAGAAGTCAAAGAAGCGAAGGCACATTCGTTAGTGCCTAGAAAATTCTAACACAGAGACTAAGACAGAGTTGCATAATGAAACTCTGAAAATGAAAACCCCCAGAAAAACTGTAACATTTCCTCTCCAGGGTATACAAATAAATCTCTAAAGAAACTACTTACTCAATTCCCAAGTTGCTTTTACTCTGAAAACAATGATTGCAAAACACCTGCCAGAAATGTACTACTCACTACAAGTACCCAATCTTTCTGTTTCCAAATTTTTCATAGGCATTAGAAACTACATATATATATATATATACATATATATATGTATATATGTATATATGTATATATATCTCCACCCATGCCCCACTGAATTACAGAAATCAAAGTGTGAAGGAAAGGGAATAAGCTTGGTGGGATATAGATGATATTCAAGTCATTCAGTGACTGCCATGCCCACTGTCCCTTCAATCAAAGAAATGGTCCTCATGTTCTTTATAGACATCTAACTCCTTGGAGAAACCTCTCTTGGCTGTCCAGTAAAGTATGAAGTGGCCTACGAGGGAGGTCTCTGCCCATGGAGTAACAACTCTCAAACTTCTTACTCCTCAGATTCCTCGGCACTCTTAAAAACTTTAAAGATCTCAAAGAGGTCTTTTGTTGCTGTTACATCTGCTGCAATAAAATAAAAACAGAAAATGTTCCAAACCCAAAACACATTTCACACACAGTCAGTCCAAGGGATGACACCGTCCCTCATCACAGGACTCCTGGAAAACTCAACTGAACATTTATGGGAGAATGAAATGGGCGAATACCTGACATGACTATGAAAGTATTGATGACCTTCAGATTCCCCCCATAGTGAACACGGGACCACACTTCAAGGACCTCTAAAACAAGCACAATGAAAAACAGCTGAGTCAGTCAAAGAAGCTTCATCTAGAACTTGTGTTAGCAAATAAGGCTAGAGGCCTGGTGAGTCCATAGAGAAAAATACTGGCAGAGGCTGACAAAATAAAGGAAAAAAGGAGGGAGGGAGGGAGGGAGGAAGGAAGGAAGGAAGGAAGGAAGGAAGGAAGGAAGGAAGGAAGGAAGGAAGGAAGGAAGGAAGGAAGGAAGGAAGGAAAAAGAAAGGGGGCTGGAGAGATGGCTCAGTTAAAGGTGCAAAGCCTGACAGCCTGGGTTTCATTCCCCAGTACCTACATAAAGCAAGATACACAAAGTAGGGTATGCATCTGGAGTTCACGTGCAGTAGCAAAAGGCCCAGGTGTACACATTCTCATTCTCTCTTTCTCCCTCCTTGGAAATAAATTCTAAAAATATTTTAAGAAGAAAAAAAAAAGATAGGATTAATTCTAATGTATTTTAATATTAGAGTATATGTCTTCCAAATTAAATACATTTTCTACAAATTTGGTTTACATATTTACAATTACCATCTTAACTCCAAATGAATGTTACATGTTCCAAAGAAGATTATAGAAACATCAATTGACATAAAGGTGGCAATGGGTCGGGTGTGTTGGTGCACATCTTTATTTCCAGCATTCAGGAGACAGAGAGGTAGTAGGATCATTATGAGTTTGAGGCCAGTCTGGGAGTACACAGTGAGTTCCAGGTTAGCCTGGGCTAGAGTGAGGCCCTACCTGGGGTGTGGGTAGGGGCAATGGTTGATCTCCTGTGCCACCAAGCCCATGCCTGTAATTTCTCATGATCAATACAGTGCAATGCTTCTTCTGAAGGGAATCTCCAGTATAACAAAGTGAAGGAACTGTAAATTACAAAATCTGAATGCTAATTAAGCAAGTTAGACTACTCTAAATAGCCCAAGTCAGGAAATACAAGTTGAATGTGTGTGGAAGGGAATAAAGGGAGAGGTTCTTTCCATCCTATAAAAATTAAAAGGCCGAAGGCCATCTCATCGCATGATGAGGAGCTTCTGTGGCACGCCTGTTTCCATGCATTTCTTTGGATCTCTAATAGTATTTCAACTTCCCTCTGCCCTCAGTTAGAAATCTCATTCATCACTGAAGCACAGTCTAGCCAGTGGCCAGGCACCCCCCCTTGACCCTATAATCTCATCTACATATGGGGATGGGCTAAAGGGGCAGTTGCCAGGTGCTCCCAGCCAGAGCCTCATCTCCCCACAACAATCCTCTGGAGGCCTACTCTCTCCACATACAGATGAAGAAAAGGCTGAGGGGGGGAGAAGCAGCTTCCCTCCTAGACCGAGCACTGGCATGGGTTGGGGTGTGCTGGGAAATGCTAGCACCATCATCACATGACACCTCTGAGCTGGGTGCTGAGGTGAGTGGTGCCTTCCCAGCCACTCCAGAGCTCCTCAGAGAGTGCCCACAGACACTGATTCTGAGTGCCTGCCACCCAGGCCAAGAAATCATAAATTGTTCTTTTTGCATAACTGGAGTGGATGGGCTGATAATCAAAACCACAAGACAGGGACACAATGACAGAAACACCTGAGCAATAATTAGTGCCTGATTTCCCCACCGAAGGAGGGTGGCAGTCAAAGACAAAGTACCTGATAAATCAAAGTCTCAAGTTCATTGGCTGGGCGTGGTGGCTCACGCCTTTAATCCCAGCATTTGGGAGGCAGGGGTAGGAGGATCACCATGAGTTCAAGGCCAACCTGAGACTACACAGTGAATTCCAGGTCAGCCTGGGCTAGAGTGAGACCCTACCTCGAAAAACCAACAACAAAAAAAAAAAAAAGTCTCAAGTTCAAGGACTTCTCGGAGAGCCTGACACACAGGCAGAGCAACTCTCCAGTAGAAAGATGCTAGCAGGTTTTGGCCAAGGTTCCACATGGGGAGAGCCTCCTTCCACTTAAAAGCAGTGTTCCATCTTACTGGCTTCTACAGTTTTTAAAATGGTTTTAAAACAGTGATAAAATTCATCTCAGAACTCAAACAGAAAACACAACCAATTACTTCAAACACAACAGCTCTGCCAGGATCAGGCATTGTTGAAATCAATGAAAGCATTAATGAAGGAGCGCCATCTGGGCCTGGGATCCTAAGGTCAGTAGGAAGCAGCTGTGAACTCAAGGCTGATGTGCGACCTCAGTGATCTGGAAAACGAGGCAGTTGACACCCACGACCTCTACAGTCCTGTGGCTCTGAAACTCCACAACTGTATTATTTCCTTTGAACTCCTGTAGGTTCTGAATCCACCCCACCCACTCTGCTTCTCCGTACTTTCCCAGCCTTCCAGTCCACCTTTCCCAGAGTTCAAGAGCCTTCTTCATTCAAAAGTGTGTGTGTGTGTGTGTGTGTGTGTGTGTGTGTGTGTGTGTGTTCAAATGGACTTTATCCAACTGAATGCCAGGCAGTAGAGAGAAATAGAGAAGTCCAAGTCCTTTCCTCCAAACAGCAAGTTGATATGCATGGAAGCAATAGCTCAATCAATGGGTTCCATATGAAGAAAAGGCTGGAGCTACTACTTAGAGAAGAGTGTGTGCTCCTGCCTCCCACACGGTTACGAAAAAGAATGGGTGTGTGCAAGGCAAAGGGCCACTTTCCTAGGGAATGAAAAACTACCAGGTCCTGAGAGGCAGAAAATAGACTAACATAGTAATTTAGTGGACAAAAGAGTCAAACAAGGTTAGGCCCTTGGGAGGCAATGGCTGCAGCTTCAGAAATAAACACAAATTAAATCACCCTGGGTAACAATTTTTGTTGGGGTGTGGAGTACCTCCCTCTCACTCCCTTCAGACTATAAGCTTTCTAGGAGAAAAGACACGAGTAGAAATTAAAGATCTGATTAGTACTTGTGGTGTATGTAACCTTGTACCCGATGCATGAAAGGCATACATACATATAAGCTATGAAGTTGAAAATGCTCCTTCTACTTCTACTCTAGTTACCTGCTATGATGCTGAGGCATCTGAGACTGAACCCTTAACATAGTAACCTGAGACAGGAAGCTGCTCCCTGCCAAGATTCAGGCTGAAAATTTCAAATATTTTCACTACAGATTTATTATTGGAGCTTCATTGGAAATAGATTAGGTCAATGGAGATGAGTCTCGTGGAGGTAATTCCCCTGGGACTGACCCCAAGTTACTGCACCTGGACACTTTCTACTCTCTTTGGCTTGTCTGCCAGTGCACCCTCTCCTTTAGGGCATGCTCCAACTCACTGGGATGCTGTCCACACGGAGGTCTTTACGAGAGCCAGAATGATGCTGATGCCACATCCTTGAACCCCAAGGACTGTGAGATAAATAACCCACTTTTCTTTTTAAAGCTCAAATGTAGCTGAGTGCTAGTGTTTGCATAAGACAGCATGCACAATGCTGGGTTCCATCAGAACATGTACACATAACAGCCAACCTCATGTACCTCATTACTGTAACAGAAAATGGCCTTATCCAAAGGAATTTCTAGCTGGAGAAATGACTGACCTAAGGACTTAGAATAGGAAGCAAAAATGTTTAAGCTGCAAGAAGGGAGAAAGAAGAAGCTACCTGGAGCAAGGGACAGGCAATAAGAAGGCCACAGCTGGTCTCCCATACATTTCCACTCTCATGGTGAATGCTTTGTCGTCATTTCTGAGCCCATGAGTCAGAGGCCTTAACAAACCTATGTCCACAGTAAGCAGGAACACTGGAAGAGAAGCTGTGAGGGTCAGATAAAGAAGTTACCATTAAGAGGCCAGGGCCTGATAAGGCAGAGCTGCCCACTTCCCCAGAACAGTGAGATGACACTGGCTTTCAGTTCTCCTCTCTGCTAAGCAGTGAGAGCACACCCATGCACGCTCCTTTCCTCCTTCCCCACACACTTGCCAATAATCTACAGTGCACACTGCATCCTCACAGTCTATTTTCCCTTTTAAGAAACTTTTCTGGTTTATGTAGTTGTTTATTTATTGCAGTACTGGGGATCAAGCCCAGGGGCCTTGTGCATGCTGGGCAAGCACTCTACCATGGAGCCAAACTCCTAACACCTTGAAACTTTTTATTCAAGATTTCACTCAAATCTATTCCCATGTGGAGAAAAGTAACTCCTCAGACTGCCCAGGACTGGGGTAGAACATGGTACGAACAATTTTTCTAGTAAAACATTCTGGCAAAATGATACCTGTACCAGAAATTTATAAATAGACCTGGCCTTTGACTCAATAATTCGTTGAGGAATCTATGCACAGTAGTGAAGAAAATGAAAGACGTATCCAAATATCCACTGCTCCAATATGAACGAAAGGTTGTACCTAGAGCAACTACCAAGCCAACTGGTCAAAACACACATGCTCCTCAGGTGGAAGCAACTTAAGGAGAAATGTTTAATACTAGCACATGCCTCTTTATATACTACAGAATATGCTTAAATGAATGGAAATGCTCATATAAGGAAGATATAGATATTATATGGAAGAAATATCTAAAGTCATAGAAGTAGCTAATCCCCGATTACTGGGATTGTGATTGACTTAAATTTGATTTTCTTCATTTTTAACAAAAGGAATATATTCTTTAATAATAAAACTTCTTAGTAGCAAAAGTATGCTAAGACTAGTAGCATGGGGATGCAATGAACATTTGCAGCACAAGGAAATTCTACAGAACTACTTAATATATGTCTATTAATTTCTACATATTCACCTCATTTAGATTCTGCCTTGAACAATGTGTGTTTTCAAAAAGACAATTAGGAAAATGTGAACCTTGAATAATAATGACGTGAAAATGGTTTTTTCAGATTCAATAAAATGGATCAGGCTTGCTTTCTTCAAGTCTTACCAGGGACTACATCAGGACAGCAATAGGGAAGGAGAGAAGGGCAGAGATGAAAACAGACTGGCCAAAAGCAGCTCAACTGCTGAAGATGGGGGATAGCAGCTATACGGAGACTCATGCTAACCTTTCAAAAACAACCTACAAAAGCAAGTGTCCAAAATGGGGGTAGGAGGGAGGGAATACACCTGAGCTATTAAAAGAAAGGAGGCTACAGAAATTGGCAGAGAGGAACTAGATTCACTAATGCAAATTATCACAAAATTAGCCAGTAATAAAAGCAGAGTGTCATCAAGGTGGCCTTGAACTCAAGATCTTCCTGTCTCAGCCCCCTGAGTACTGGAATAACAGACACGCTCCACCATATGGTGGGATAGATTCAGGGTTGTTTAATTCTAAAGGTATTCTTTAACTTACAAATTACTTGATGAAACACCTCCTATCCCTTTCAAATGGGAAGCTATAAGGGAAGCGCAACAGACCAAAAGGTAGATGTGCTCTTAAACTTTCTCAGTTTTTTTTGACAACTTTTTGAGCCTCAGTTTCTCCATGTGTCAAATGAAATGTTGGCTATGTTGTCTAAGAAAAGTATTGTGTGGATAAAAATGAGACACTATAAGTGAATAGAGGGAGGGACTGGAGAGATGGATCAGCAGTTAAGGTTCTTGCTGGTGAAACCTAACAAAGGGGGAGGGTGTTCAAGTCCCCAGTTCCTACATAAAGTCAGATGTAGAAAGTGTCACATGCATCTGGAGCCCAGCTGCAATGGCTGGAGGCCCTGGTGTGTCCATTCTCTCCGTCTGTCTCTCTTCTAGCTCTCTCTGCTTGCAAATAAATAAGTAAATATATTTTTCAATGATGGAAAGTAAACTCAGGGAACGATTGCTCATAAAATGACATTATCCATAAAGAAAAACAAGAAATGAACTCTTTTTGAAACTATCAATTTCCTCATTAGTCTCTCTCAGGCCATGTCATGATCTGGTTGTCCCAAATGAATGCTGTAAATTTTCTAGATTTAAGAGATTCCCCCACTGGGCGTGGTGGCACACACCTTTAATCCCAGCACTCCAGAGACAGAAGTAGGAGGATCACCATGTTCAAGGTCAGCCTGAGACTACATAGTGAATTCCAGGGCAGCCTGGTCTAGAGCGAGAACCTACCTCCAACCCTCCCTCAAAAAAGAGAGATTCCCACTCCACTTGAAACAAATGCTTTCCCTTTCCATTAGCAGACACAAGGGGTGTGCAAGTGTACACATGTGTGTGTATACCTGTGTGTACTGATAAAGTAAATGTTAAAACAGATTCTTCTGTTTGCTGCTAAATCACTAATAACAAGACAGGGCAGGGTGATGGGGGAGGTGGTTATGGACCATGAAGCCTAGGATGCATCCCAAGCTCTATCATGCCCTAGCCACTGTGAGAGTTGGAAATAACATATGCAAGGTCCTCGAACTGAGAAAAGTGATTACTTTCTAACTCAATGAAGTCACAAACATCAAAAGGACACAAATAAATGTAGCTAAGTGTTCAATTTGGCTATGGCATAACCTTCAGGAAATGTAATGATCCTAGGTTTGCTTCCATTACCTTGTACAATCAGAAGGCACACAGCCCAAGTCCAAAGAGATAGACTTAGCAGTGTTTGAAAACCATTACCAGATATGCTTTGAATAATTATAAATCAAGTGACATTTCACTAACATAATTTTTATAATAATAATAATAATAATAATAATAAATCCTTCTATAATTCTAATCAAGTTATCTGAACACCAATAGGGTTAAAAAGGGAAAGAGGAGTGAATACCTTTAATCCCAGGACTTTTGAGGCTGAGGTAGTAGGATCACCTTGAGTTCAAGGCCAGTCTGAGCTACAGTGAGTTCTAGGTGAACCTTGGCTAAATTGAGACCTTGTCTCAAAAAAAAGGGGGGGGGAGTGTTATTGGCCATGGCGTATTTAATATCTACTAACAGTAAAGATAAGCATGAACTTGAATAAGAACACCATTGTAGTTAGTTTGTCGTGGACAAAATGTCCTAAAATCCAAGGGGAAACCCCTAATTATGTGACTATGATAATTTCACTCTGTCAGGAAGGTTTTTTTTTTTCAAGTTTAACTTAAATAGCTCATGCTTCAGCAGAAGCCTGTCTTCGATGTCATTTGTATAGTAAATACACAGCACTTCTCTGAGGCTGAGGCGGAAAGAGCACGAACTAAGCTAACTCCTCTGAGCCTAGTTCAGCATCTGTGAAGGGGAGGAACAGCACTGCCCCTGAGAACTAGAAGGGTTAAGTGAGGTGATGTTGCCCGGTGGAGTAGGCCCTGACTTGTAGCATTCAGATTCTGAATCTGTTTAAACTCTTAATGCAAAATGCAGAAGCCTTAGCACGGTGACAGAGCTGGTACCATTTTACTGACAGGGAGAGAAGGCATTCAGTTGTTTGCTAGGAAAAAATATTATTAGTAAAGCAGCAGCAGCTGCTGGGCCCACAGTGAATGCTTATTTTCATTTGCACTTTGTGGAAATAAGGATAATCTAATTTTATGTAAACATTATTAATGTGAATAAACATACCAAGAAAATGGGATTCATTTAAAAAAATGATTAATGAAACAAAGGAAAGCTCCCCACATCTCAAACCAAGAAAGGACTTCATTTCTTGGGGCAGTGAAGCAGCCACTCCATGGAAGAAAAGCCGTGAGCCCTCATGAGACCTTTCCACAGTCTGTTATTTCACACTGGGAGAAAGCCAATGAAACCAGAAATTTTCCCAAAGAGAGCCAACCCAGTTGTCCTACCCCATCTTTCATCCATCCAGTGTACCCACAGAAAGATTACCAGAAGAGCATCATGCCATCACTCTAGATTCAAAGCCAATGAGGGCTTATTCTTGGCCTACACACTGTATACTATGGTAGTCTTTCTTGACCACATCTGCAAAGCTAAAACTAAGGCAGCACAGGGCCCTGGCCACAGTGCTTCACAGTATCCCAAATGAATAGAGAAAAGGAGGTCAAGGGAAGGTAAGAAGGGCAAAGAAAGGGCAGAGACACTAATGTCAGCCAAGTGCCACAGGTGCGTTAACACCTTATATTACCTACTGGCTCTCCCCACATGAGATCCTACCTCTCCATTCAGTGAAAACACAAAGAGGAGGCCAGGAAAGCTGGACCCCAACTTTGCTGTCATCTGGGCATAAAGGGTGTATTCCCAGCCTCCTACCCTTCTCTGAGGAACATTATAAAGGGGTGAAAGGAAAGTCTTAACTCTACCCATCAGGGAGTCCCATCATCCTGCCCAAAGCTGATAGAACCGGTGATTTCCTGACCCAATCCAATCCTTTCTACATATATGTCTGTCCCACAGTAGGGCAGAGACGTCTACTGGCATGGGACACTGTAAACTGAAGTTATATAGGGAAAGGCTACCAAAAGCTGCCATTAGCCCAAAAAAGAATACTTTCAATTTTCTACCATTTTCCCCTCATGTTCCATGAAGTGCTCAATTAGTCTTTAGAATCCCCATTTTGCTTAGTTTTTTTTTTTTTTTTTTTGGGGGGGGGTTAGATATCTGTAACTTACACAAAGAAGCCAAATAAACCTGTGTTTTCTGGAACTCAACATCCTCATCCAGGAGGACCAGATGATCTCTAAAACCTTTTCTAGCTCTGTTGAGCATGTATCGTAATAATATAATTACTGTCATACTTATTACAGCCCACTGTGGACTGGGTGTTATACTCAGCTTGGCTGTCCTGGCCTTAGCCCTTGGGCATGATGTTACAGAAATACAAGGTATCTATGTTGTGTTAATAACAGAGCCGTGAAGCACTTATACATTCCTCCACCCAGAGCACATCTGGCTAGGGAAGGGATGGCTTTGTTTAATTTAGCCAACTATTTGCTTTCTGCAATAGTTGGCACCAAAATGTAATTGTATTGGGCATTACCTCCCTGGCACATGAGGTTCTGATTTTGTCTTCCTAGCTTCTGGGTGGCTAAATTGGGTACTGTCTTATCAAAGGGACACATACCCCAGTTCTTTGGGGAAAATTATACCATAGCCTTAGCATTAAAATTCAGTTCTTATATAACTGACCACAAAACAGCACAGGACTGCTCAGATGGTTCACTGGCCTGGGAAGAACCCACTGTGAATTCAAGCATTTAGTTAAGACAAGAGTCAAACAGCTTCCAAACTGGCCTATCTCCTTATCCCCAGGTATAATTTAAAATTAATTTTACTGATACTGAAGTCTCAGAAGCACAGAAAGGCTTAAACAGAAAGAGATTCTTTTCACTTTAAGGCTCCTGTCTCCAAAAGAGACTCTTCTTGTGGCCCCAGGCTTCAAGCTATAATCAGTAAAACATACGACCTGGCTGCCAGGCTCCTTTCCAGGCATGATCAAGACACACATGCTTCCATGACAATGGGCAAGATCACGTACCTGTATTCATTATGTCATAAACAAGATCATTACTCCACAGCCCCAGCAAAATCAAAAGGAATAGTATGGGCTGGGATTTGATGAACCAATGGAGGGGACCCAACAGGGGATATGTGGAAGTAAACAAAGAATTAACAGTGACTGCAAAAAGCATGGACCATGAGGCAGCACAGGGAGCTTCAGTATGCCTGGGTCACTGGTTCCCTTACTTAAAGCCCAGTGTTTGGTTACACTGACTTGGTGGCCTCTTTCAGATCAAGTTGATTGTGTTGGTGACCAAAAATGGTCAAAGTGATTAGTTCTGCTCTGGTTCTCATCTGTGCCTCCACCATCCAGGTACTTAAAAGGTGGCTGTCATCTGACTCCTCATCACCTATCCTTCCAAAATACCTCTTACCAAGTCTTCTCTCGATAGCACATTCAGTGGTCTAATAATGCAAGCACAGGAAACAGCAACAGTAATGAGGGTAATAGCCATCATTAATACAGCAATAACCATGCATTGAAATACTGTCAGCATTTTAAATACACTGATTCACTAACAGGTAGGTAGGTGCTCTTCCCATGAGGAAACCAAGTTACAGTAAGCTTCGGTAATTAGCTCAACACACCCTGGAAACAACAGGGTTGCAAAGAACCTAGATGAAGGAACCATATGTAGCCACTGGTCCACAAGGGTGAGTGCTTGTCCATGTACTTACCCATCAAAGAATGCTTCTGGCCTCTCATTGGCCTCTTGTCCCATGGGAGGAGGCTGACTAAGCAGACTCTTACATTCAAAAGCCACCATTACCAGCTCATGAAGTCTCTTGCTGAGTGCCTCACAGGCACTATCTCCTTTAATATGCAAAATTATACCATTTATCAAATGAGGAAACAGAGGCTTAGACACAGACTGATCTCCAGCCCCATCTCTTACTCATGTTTAAATAATACATATGAGTAAGGCAGTGCTCAAGAAATCCTCAAAATGACTACGTTACATAAATGGGAACCACCACCCCAGACTCCATGGATCCATACACAAGGAGTGTAAGCCCGATAGAGTCTGAACATCCAACATGACTACATGACTGGCTTCTGATGAAGGCCTCCTAGCCCAGTATCAAGAGGGCTACCACAAGCTCCACAAAGCATGCCTTGGAAGACCAGGCCTTACAGAAGCAGGCAGGGCTACCAAGATAAGTTTCCTCATTTCAGGCTTATTCCATTTTCCTTCCCTAGAAGCAAGTTCCAGGGAGTGGTACAGGAGAAGACTCCCCTATGATGCTCAACATGATTCGTTTGGACATCAGTGCACAAAGAACCCTACATTGGGAGTCAAGGGCCCTAAATTCAAATTTCTGCCAAAGTCCCTTCTCATCAAGACCCATGTCTCCACATCTGAAATCCACAAGACTAAAAAGCTGTGTAGGCCCCCATCACTCATCTTTGTCCCATGGGGACACAAAGCTTGAAGGCTCTTCAGTAAAATAAGAATTTGAGCAAGATAACACTTCACTTCCCCAATCCCAGGCATCTATAGTCAACAATCCGAGCTGTGACCAGCAATTGATTCTTAACACTGTGCTCCTGGCCTGATCAGTTACAGTCCAAATCAAACACATATGCGTGAGTTATGCCAAACCACATTATTCAAGGCGTCTACTAATTTTTCTGTAATACTGTAAGTGGTTATTAGACACCCCCCCCCCACACACACACACACACACTGGTTTTCACATGCCTTTTCAGGATCAGGCTCCCTGGCTGGCAGCCTGAGACCAGGTTCCTTTAACTCAGCAATTCAGTGATTTTCTGAGTAACTAACACCAGCAAAAAGGAAGGCTGTGGATGGCCAAGCAGCTTGTAGGCAGAGAAACAGGGAGCGTGTTGCAGCTCCAACTTGGAGGAGTGATTCCTCAGCCATGTCTGTGGGAGGCTCATAAGCAAAAAGGTGGTCAACGCTTCCAAAGTGTATAAGCCCGGGTGGAGCTGAAGGCCACATGGCCATTTTCACTTCTGCCCAGCCTGGGGGGGGGGGGTGGACTGGCAGCACTGTGTTGGAACCACAAAAGGCAGAGATTTAAAGAACAGTCTCAAAAGAGAAAAGCAATTGGCTTACTCTTTCTTTCCTCTTCCAAACTTTATTTTAAAAAATTAAAAAGCAAAATACAGGAGAAATAAAATGGATGGTTAAATATCCTGCATTCAGAGACCAACTCTACCAGTTACATACCAAGTGACCTTGAACAAGTCATTTAACCTCTGAGCACTTATTCATATATGTAAAATCATTACATGACAGATGAAAAATGTTTTTAAATGCCAAAAATGTTTATAAAGGGCAATTGGCATAAGTTCTAGCGCATCAGCAACCCTTCCTACCCACTTATTCTGTAGGCAGATCCATACTTCCCTCAGCCTAAGTATCCTCAGGCTGGGCCAGGGATTTGGGCTCCAGAGACTAGAATTCTGCAACACACAGTGGCATGTCTTCTGTTGTTTTATCTTCAAGAGGTCAGGGACAAACCCAGATAGTTTCCTCTACCTTAGGCAAAGGGGCCCCGCCTTGATTTTATCTAAACCTGCCCTGAGAAGGCCTTTTTTTTTTCCCCCTTGAGAGTGGATGCTCTGAATGTAATTAATGAGCCCCTGAATATTTCAAGTCCTGGTTCCAGAATTCCTTGGTGTGAGTCCACCTAGCAGCACTTGAGAATCAGACCTCATTGATCTCTAGTCATCAGAATGAAAGAAGACACCCGAAAGAACCAGGTAACAATTTAAACTTACACCAAGCAAAGGGGCACCCCTACATCAAGGCTGACTGGCATGCATCGAGATGCTACAGAAACAATACACCAGAATTAGAAGCTAACAATGAAAGTGAAGCTTCCTATGAAGTCGCTGAAATATGTCTTTGCAAACATTTAGAACATCGATGTATGCCTTAACTGTTTAAGGGATTTCCTCACTCTATGTAGTAGCCAAACTTAAGAGTCACTATACCTCTGGGCCTCACTCAATGCTCTCTGAAAAATGGAGATAACTCACTCTCCTGTCAGGACTCTATAAAAAGACATCTGCAATATGTAGCTCTAAGCAGAGGGCCACATGTAATCATGTTCTCCATTTTCCTACAACTGGCTTACAGCTCAAGAAGGAGGCAGACATGCCTCCTCCATCAGCACCACAATAGCAAGCAGCCAAGCAGACCCTCCTGACCATACACTCCCCCCCTCAGGTCTAAGCATTAGCCACTCAGCCTTTAAAAGGAGGATTCCATCCCAACGCCTAGCTCAGAGTGGTCTTAAAATGTCTGCTTGCTCCTTCATTTTTCCTAGCCATCTACTCACGACTTCCAAACAGTTATGAGACAGGGTCTCCCTTTGTAGCTATAGCTGGCTGCACCTTACCAGGTAGACCAGGCTAATCTCAAACTTGTGGGGATCCTCCTGCCTCTGTATCCCAAGTGCTGGGATTATAAGCATGTACCATCACTCTCAGCCCATATTTTTAGAACATATTAAGATGCTTACAGCAATGTAGCCTGTATATACTCTGGGAAGAAAAAATAAAAATTCAATACAATAGTAAAATGAACATGTATTTTTCACTTATGTAAAAGGTAACCAGAGTCCAACTTCATGAAATATGACTCAAGAGCTAAAAAATGCAGTCTGGGAAAAATGATTTCTTAGGCAATATTATACTTGTATTCAGAAAAGGACTTACAAAATTATTGTGGCTTCACAAATTAAACATTTACTGCTGTATTTTAGAAAATATGAGCATATCAATGTACTCTGAACATGTCACTTTTGAACTTCTAGACTGGTTCCAAATCTTTCTCAAACTCACAGGTCGATTTTCTATCTAACCTTGCAACCTTGCAACCTTGCAAGATGGTATTACACACATGCTCTCCAAAATAAACAAAAACTATCTGTTGTGCTTAAAATTAGTTACATTAGACTAAGATCAAAGGAGCTGTTTCTACAAAATAAACCTAAGCCTAAAATGCTGCTCAGTCTGCACAAATACCCCCACAAACAGCACCAAATGCAACCCTTATCACCTGCTGAGCAGAATACAGTAACACTATCTGAATATGCAGAAAATTAAAGTTAACAGCTCTAGTAATAGGCACTGAGGAAGATTATCTTGAAGAAAAACACCCCAGAGTCTAATCAATGCTGCATCCTTTACAGCCATATGCAATTAGTACCCAAAAAGGATGCAAAATACTCATATCTGCAGGCTCCAACTTATTACGATTGTGTGGACAGACTCATCATGAGGCTGAATGCCTGGCTGGCAACTCTTTAATCGCAGTTACTAACCATGAGGTTAGTGGTGCAACCGAGACAGCTCACAAATTAAAAAAAAAAAAAAGCCGTTTAACTCTGGCTCTCGAACAAAATCAGATAGTATTTCTCCATTCACTTCAACATTAATTTTCATCACCCAACAATGACACTAGAGAACTCTAGAAAACAATCCCCAGCTGGAATAAAACATCCAAACACACATTCATAGCACCTGGCAAGTGGGTATGATGTGACTCTATGAACAGAAGTCTCTTCCTTCCAAAAATTTAGGTTCTTTATGCTTCCAAATACAGTTCTTCATGCACTGACTAAAGCACGAGTATCAGTGTCAGTATTAAGAACATTACCTATAAAAACTCGGTACCCCAATATAACAGAAGGCTGGCCAAGTTGGCCTTAAATCAGAAAGAGCTAGGCAAACCTCAAGCCTCCAAGGAAAACCATCTCCCTTCCTAACTTCCACCTAATGCTGTCTTTTTCAGTAGGAATAGGTCTGGCTGGTTTAGAGAGAAATGAAGCTTTGTGATACTGAGAGATGGAGATGACTTGCAGGGCAAATGTCTTAATGAGGTTCCAAGGGCTTCTGGAGATTCCTGGGCTTGCAGGATCCTCCTCACATCTCCCTTTATCACTCATCACAATTTTAAAGGATATTGAGTTGCCCTTGACCCTCCTCCACAGCATCCCCAAGGTTTTGCAGGAGTGTCCAGATGAGAGGTGTTATTTCTGCGGGCTGGGGTCTCTCCTCCCAGTCCCACCAGCTCTACCACCAGCGGACGCAGCGCAGCAGCCCTGAGCCTTACCAAACGCGCTGGGGAGAGGAGCTGGGTGGGGACCTGTTTGCACAACAGATCTCCTTCCATCTGGGCTTTTCCGCACTTCAGGAACCCAAGACTAGCAGGGAAGAGTTCTGGGGTGGAGGCAGTCTCCTCTGGGATTTTTCCACGGGCCCTTATCTATCTCTGCAGCTAAGCCGGGCTGCGGGAGAAGTGCCTGGACGGCCCATCTCCAAGTCCCTGGCTGATGACCTTGGCTGCGCAGCTTCGCCTTTCTGCCCTGGGCGGCCTGGTGCCATCCACTTGGCGAGGTAGGAAAGGGTCACAGACTGCCTGGCACTCAGACAGGATGCAGGAGAGCTTAGAGGATGGGAGGTCCAGAGCCCGCTCGGTGCTTCCCCACTTCCAGCGCCCGAGGCCTTTCAACCCGCAGCACCCCGGCAAGGACCGACAGCCGACGGGGTCGGGGCTGCAGGTCTGAAGCCCCCCGAGGGGGTGTGGCTCGCCCTCCCGGTCCCCAGCACCCCCTTCCCCCTCCCCAGCAGCCCAGGGCGAGGCGGGGCTGCGCCCTACCTCCTCCAGCAGCGTGACGGTGTTCCTGCAGTTGTGCAGCCGCGTGGTGAAGCTGGACGTGGTGGGCGAGTTGTAGTCCTCGGTGGTCTCGGCGATGAACTCGGACACGGAGATCTGGTCCGGCATCCTGCCGGGAGGGGAGGGACGAGACGACGAGTGAGTCACGGCGCAGGCTCCCGGGGCCGCAGGCCGCCCGCCCGGAGGCTCATGAACGCCCCCCGCGCGCAGCGCAGCGCAGCCCGCGCCCCGGCCTGGCGGGGCGGTGCTCGGCGCGGCACGGCGCGCTTCAAGCTCCGAGCGGCAGCGGCAGCGGTGCGCGGGGCCGGGGGCTGCTGCGGAGCCGCCTCTCCGCGCTCATGCCGGCGGGCGAGGGCGAGCGGGCGGGCGGGCGGGCGGGCGGGCGGTGTGGCTCCTCCGGCGTTCTGACAGCGGACGGCGAGGCCGGGCGGACCGAGCGCTCACTCACTCCCGCGGAGGGCGGGCGGGCGGGCGGCGCTCCCGCGCCAGTCACGGGGGCAAACAAGGAAGTGCTCTGCGCACGCGCCGCGCCGAGGCCACGCCCACCTCCACCAAGCCCCGCCCCCACCCGTTCCGCCAGCCTTGCGGAGACCCGCCGCCCGCTCGCTCGCTCGCTCGTTCGCGGGGCTCCGGAACCGCGTCCCTCGGCCGCCCCCGCCGCGCTTTGCAAGAGAGGGGGAGACCAAAAAAAAAGAAAGTTGTAGGTGTTCTTTTTTGGTCCCGAGTGGGTGCAGGAAGCGAGGCTCGGGGAGCGGGGCGCAGCGCATCTAGCTCCCGGCGGCCGGGGTGCTTCCTCGCTGGCCGCCCATCGATCGCCCTGGCGCAGCTAACGTGCGTGCGGAGACAAGAGATTTTTTTTGTAAAGATACATTTTTAGCATATGTATATACTTTTATCTTTCCATGGACAAAATTTTTTTTTCCAAACCCAGAGAAAAAGTCCAAGGTCAGAGAGTGCATAGGTATGGGGTCCAAGTAAAACAAGCCAAATTTCAGCTGATAAAGTACCAGCCTGACCCCAGCAGATGGCTCCTTTATAACTAGCACAATCTACTGTTAGCCCAAAGAATCCATCTAATTTCGCACCACTGATGGAAATGAAGTTGATTTATAAAAAAAGGTCCCTGGGAGGTGCCTTGGGATTGGCTCTGCTAATTGGAACCTCCTGGAGCCCTTGAAAGCCACCTGGAAGCTGGTTTTCTCAAAGTAAACCTGCGTTTTTTTCCTGTGGAAGGCTGACCCTCTGGCCTTCCCAGAACTAAGGTGGTCTGCCATCGGTGGGGATAGGGATGAGATCTTGGGCCTTTCCCCTACCCAGAGCCCCAGGCAGGGATGGGAGATTACATGTCAAAGAAAATGCATGATTAACGCCAACAAATATTTACCAAGCACCAAGAACATCAGCAATGACAAAGGCTCTCTCTCCCCACCCCACCCCCAGATCTAATCTTCTAGAGAATCAGACAAGAAAGGATAGAGTAGGGGGTCCTTACAGTATTAAGAATGCTCAGATAAAGAATAGATCATAGGATGATGTCTGTTGGCTCTGGATCTTGGGCCCTCAGTTGCCTCACAAGAATGGGAAGATAAGGGTACCAAGAAAGCTGTTATGCCTTAAGGTTAATAGCTGAGAAGCTGCTTAGTGCAACGGAAAGCCATTATTAAACGTTGTGAGATGTTCATCTGCCTGAAATGACCAAGCTGGACCTAAACCGTGCCTCCAGCCAGGTGCTTATTACTGTTTCCCAAGGCCTGCTTCTCAGGTAGGAAACTGTTTTGTTGACTGAAGGAAGAACTTTGTCAGTCAGGGAAGTGTTTATTTGTGTATGCACACATATAAACACTTCCCTGACTGACAAAGTCATGTGTTGAGATTTAAGAAGCATCTTTCAATTTTTTTTAGCATTTTATTTATTTCTTTGAGAGATAGAAAGAGGCAGATATAGAGACAATGGGTGCCCCAGGGACTCCAGCGGGTACAAACTCCAGATGCATGTGCCGCCTGGTACATCTGGCTTTATGTGGGTTCTGGAGAATCAAACTTGGGTCCTTAGGCTTTGTAAGCAAGTTCTTTAACCACTGAGCAATCTCTCCAGCCCCAGAGAGGCATTCTTTTTAAAAGCTAACAAATAGAGGCACTCTATAAACAAAAGTACTTTCTCTTGGATATACATGAAAAGCTTGGTTTGGGAGACTGAAGGGTAAGATTCTGGGGGAATGAACTGGAGACCCTTACCTGGAAGGTCATTCAACTCTCGTGTGTGCTATGGTTTGCAAAATGTGGTTTTTGAAGTATGAGCCACCCAGAAGAACATCCTTTCTCTTTTTACATTACATTTGGAAAGTTCTGTAACTTAGAGCAAATATGACCTCTACTAGTTTGCGCTAATTAAGCCCCCTGACGCTCAGTAACCCCATTCTCCCCTGTAGACTGCTTGAATCTTACTAGTGAGCACTTGGACTTCCCTCCACTGCAAAAAGTCTTTCATTCCCCTGGACTGGAAGTGAATTTGGACTTTGATGTTTGCATGCACTGTTGTCTTCCCTCTCTTCCAAGGTGTCAATTTGCTGTCGCCTCCACTATAGCCCACCCTTCTTGTCTAGCATAAATAATAAATGTGAAGTGTTCTAGAATTAGTGTTTAAGTATACCTAGTCCCAGAGGCCTTGGGTTCCAGAGCTTTCTCTCCTAACACTGATAGTCACCTTGGACCTGGGTGCTATCACTTACAAAATAAAGTGACCTGTATAGAGCCCTCCCAGCTGGAACTTATTTGTGCCTCCATCCCGAGCCCCCTGCAAGGAGCAAGGATTAGTACAGCAAGCTAAGCTAACAGCTATGGTAAACAGCCGGGGATTTCTTCCTTGACTGAATTCAACAGAGAGCCCCAAACTGCTGCCATCAATTGCTGTTTCAGTTTCATTTGAAGATTATGTTATGTATCTGCTCCTCCCCCTGCCTCCTCGGGCCAAGAAAGGAGTAAGTGAACAATGAGATATTGTACTCTGGTAAGTATATACCTCCTCAAACTGCTCTGCAATTAGAATATCAAAGCTTCACACCTCAACCCACCAGTTTCTGGGGTCCATGGGCCATAATCCTCTTTAAATTTGAAGCAGTGCCCTAGTGCAAACCATCTGTACACCTCCCATTTTCTTCAATATCCTGAAACACCATTCCTGGATATCTGAAAGCAAATAGAATCCGATGCGGACAAAATGTAAATGCTGTATTTCTACACAGGGCACTACCCAGAAATATACACCATCCTTTCCAAAGCCAGAAAAACAAAACAAACAAACAAAAACCATGCACATATACTTGGGCTTTACATAAAGCAAGCATCATTTGGGTTGTATTCATTAGAATCCTTTAATACCTTCATCTCATCTTGCTAAGCACTGGGGAAGATGGGGGGTAAGACTGTGGTCCTGGTGGGGTGTTCTTTGTCTCCTCAAATAGAGAGAGAAAGCAAGAACAGTGGTGGCTTATTCTGAACAGCAGTGACACTGTTGACCTCACTGTCATCAGGGAATTGGCTCTGAGTCACATCTCCAATTGCAGTTCTCATTCTCCCATCTGTCTTGTAACCAAAAGGGCGCACTTACAATATGACTGAAAATGAACCGGGGATGGGAAGCTGGGGGTGGGGGACCAGGGTGCTTTCAGGATTCAAGAAACCACCAGGAGCCACTGGTTCTCTCAGCTGCAGTGCCAACCAGCCTTAGCACTCACTGAAATGCCTTCATGGCATGGGGGCAATGAGGAATGGGGCAAGAAAATGCTTCATGGTACCTGAACGAGGGTTTGTTTACTTCTACGTTGTCACTAGCCTTGTTTTCTCATGTGCAAAACTAGGGTGCTGAGTAATAAGCTGTGTTTCAGATTGCTACGTGAGATGGAATGAGATGTGGAGAAAGAAACTGACGCATAGTGAGGAATCAACCAATGTGAATTCCTTTTGAACTCCTTTTAATGTGAAGCATGACTATAAATACATCTCCTTTCATTTCACAACTCACATATCTAAATTAGTCACCTGGAGGAAGGAAGAAGGGGAGGGGAAGGTTGTGCAGTAACTCCCAGAGTCTGGGACCACAGATGTGGGACTAATTAGTCTTCAGAGACCTTTCTTATTCTTGGAAGAGGTCAGACCCCTTAGTGATGGTTTGGGATTCTAGAAGTAAATAAATAGCATCTAGAGTCAAATCAGATGAGTGAGTGCCAGTCAAGATCAGAAAGTGAACCAAGATCCTAACAGCCGCATTTTGATGAAACACAGCTCTCATAAATAAAAGAAGCCAAGCGACTTCTGGGGCCTAGAGTGAGGGCGTTACTTTGCAGGAGCATGAGTGATGGGCTGATTCTCAAATCAGGGAATGGGCCCACATCTCTGCCATGTAGCAGCTACCAGACTTTTGTAATGTAATTTACTTCTCTGAATCTGTTTTCCCATCTGTAAAGGAGGTGGGGAAGGCCACAATGGTACCTACCTATTTCTTTGTTCTGAAGATTCAAAGAGCTAAGGAAAATAAAATGGTTATTAATTAACAGGGTCTGAGACATCCTAAGTAGACAATTCTTTTCAAATATTATATGGACTTCCAAAAATCTTATCTGAAAATAGTAAGTCTAATAATCATGCAAAAATAAAACACCGGACTTGCTATAGGCAAGGCATTTTGTTAAATATGGAATTTTGAGCAAACATTCCCTTCTTTAAACCTCTGGTCAATTTTGTATGTGTAATAATCCCAAGTTTACCAGAGAGAAATGGGAGGCTGGGGTACAAGATCCTACTTTCTGAGCTCTGAATGTGGGCCAGGCTGTGCGCTGGTGCTGTATGTGCAGCATCTGAAACCACCACTCAACAGTCCTGAGGTAAGAGCATTGCAGTAACGCCAGCTGGACTCCAAATCCACATCGCTGAGCCTGGCTGATTCCTCTTTACTGGTCACTGGTGTCATGCTAGATGCAAGGTTCCCCAACTCCGGCAACCAAGAGAAGTTTCCTTACTTCACTTGCCTTATGAATATGTTTTCTACTGGCTTAAAGCAGCAGCACAGGAAAGGAAAGGCCCCAGGAGCAGCGAGGATATATTCGACTCCATGTGTTGTTCTATTCGGCTTGTGTTACCATAACCTTACATGAGCTAAAGGCTGTTTTCTTCGTGTTCTTTGTACAAGTGCCTTCCAAGTGCACTCATACAATTTCATGCAATATTTTTTAAAAGCCTATACTTGTCCCAATTGTACTTAATTTAATGTCAATACTTCACATAAAACCACTAGAGTGTACTCAGTAAGAGGAGAACATGGCTTGTTTGGAGACACAAAAACCTCTCTTTCCTATTTCCCTGTTCCCTGCCTGCCCCATCTGATGGAAGTAGGAGGATAGTAGGGGCAAGCAGAATGCTAGAAACCCAGAACACTCAGAGCATGATTATTAAGTGAAGGAACTGGGGAGTCCATTTCTGTTCTGTCCTGTGAAAGAAGACCATCAGCTAACAATGGCACACAGAGTCATTGCAGGCACAGGCTCACCTAATACAGCAGCCAGATTTAGCAGCTTATGTGCAGGGGAAACTGAAGCTTGGGTTCGCTTGACCCATCATGGAGTCAGGACAGTGTAATGTCCCTGTCCTGGTCCTAGGTGATTAGTCACAATGTTCCATGGGCTCAACAGAGAAAATGAATGGTCCACGACCCCAGGACAACTTTTCTGTTTCAAGCCATCTTCATTCTCCTCTTCAGGAACTATAAGCCCAATTCAATTGCAAGTTGGACTGGTCTCTGGAACAGTCCTCTGGCTCCACTCCTTTGTGATTAATCTTGGCATAGATGCCCCAATACTGCTCTTTCTCCCTCTGCCAAAAGCCATGGAGGGATCCTGGCATGGTTCCAAGAGACTTTAGATTCAGGTACACATGGCAAACTGTAAATTTTCCCCCAGGGACGAGTAGCTCTGTTAATGTCAGGGTTTGGCTGAGAACTCAGATCTTCCCACTGAGCTTCCTACACTGCCATGTTCCAGATCGTCAATCCCTGAGGGCACTCAGGGACTCAGTCCTGTCATCTATGTCTCACATCCCCTAGGAAACAGAGGAATGACAGAAGGTTCCTGGAGCTGCAGGCTTGACATTTTTACAAGCAATGTCTCCTGAAATCTTCCCAGGGACCTGGTGAGCTTGGCTTCATTTCAACTGAGAACTGGAGACATGCACAGCCTGCTCAAGGTCAGCAGGTAAGAAGTGGAATAGTCACAGGCAGTCTGATTCCAAACCCTGCAGGCTATTCCTTCCCTACAGAAGGCTCTTCCCAGTACAGGCCCCTAGAGGGGAGGGGGAGCCCATAAATGCATTTTGGATTGTGTTGCCTCCCTTTTATGAGCTCCATCATTCCATCATTTCTAATATAAGTAAAACAACCTACAGAGAAGAAACATGGTGTGTTTTATAGGATTCCTAAAACCTGCAATCTATATGACTGAGAGATGTTAAATCTTACTTTATTTCTACAAAAGAAACATTCCCCTGAAAAACTGGAAATGTGTAGAATATCCAGGCGTCTCGTTTTCTTGGATGAACTGGTTTTGCTTTAAATTTAACGGATCACACTTAATCATACCCATGTCTACACTATCTCAAAACTGAGAATATAACCGCTTTTATGGCCCTTTTCCATGGCACCATTTTTCAAATATTGATATTTCTCCAATCACTGTTAGCTCCTTGAGATAGCAGCGTGGGGAGGGTTTCTATTCATTGTTATACCCCAAAGCCCCCAGATGCTTAAGAGATATTTATTGGCAGGATGGAGGGATGAATGAGAATAAATGAATGGGCAAATGTGTCCAAGGGGAGGAGTATGAGAAGATTAGGGAGAACTTGAGAGAGGAATGCTGGGTGTTGGAGATGCTTCCATGGTATCCATAAACATCAGGACCCAGAGAGGAACCAGGGACAACTACCTTCCAATCCTTTCACTTTCAGGCAATATGCTGATTCCCAAGCAGGGAGCTGACTTGCCTGGCAAACAGAGAGCCAGGGCCAAATGTCCTTGCTCCCAAGGGTTTCCCATGTCTACACCAAGGGTAAAAGTAAAGATCCCATCATTAACAACTCCATCTGCAACAGAGAATGTTAATTGTTTTCACCACTGCATTAAGGAATGCCCGTAAACTGGGTCTACTATTTCAAATCTATAGTGGGAGCTGGTGTGTAACTCAGTGGTGGAGCTCTGGCCTATGATGGGCAGAGCCCTGCATTTGATCCTTGGATCCATAAACAAGTAAATTTTAAAAAATGTAGCACTATAAAATGTGGCATACCATTGCTTAACTGACATCCATAATTCTGAGCAAGACTGCAGTGCACAGTACTCACCTATCTGTATTCTCCACTCTTGATCTGAATGCACCCACCTTTTCCTTTCCTACATTCCAAAGCAGATAAATGTGAAGTCTTCTCATGCAATCTCCTATCCTCCCTTCCTTAAGAGCTACAGAATAAAAGAACTGATGTTTTGTGACCTTGGCACTGTGAGTCAACTGAGGTACTGCTATAGGCAAACCTCTTCTCTCATCCCAGGAGGGCCTTCTGGCATGTGCTGTGCGCAGGACAAGTTCTCCTTTGTCAAGTGCACTGCACCCTTGTGATTGACACTGTTCTCATGAGATCACTTCCTCTGAACCCTCGATTTGATTTTATAAAATATTTTTATTTTTAGAGTCAGACAGACAGACAGACAGACAGACACCCCCCCACACACACACACATGGGCGGGTGGTAGTGTGTGTGTGTGGGCACACCAGGGCCTCTTGCTGTTACAAACAAACTCCAGACTCATGTACCACATTGTCCATCTGGCTTTCCATGGGTATATCTGTACACACACACGCAGTGTCCTTCCCTGGCCTTCATACATGTGCCCACGGGACATGTACATCTGTACACACACATGCACATGCACACACACACAAGCAAATACATACACACTCAAATATGTTATTTCACTTGCAACATATTTGAACACACCCAACAATGACCTGTTGACTTGTGTCATAACAGAATTTTAGCATGGTCTTGCCACATATAGGGCATTGCTTCATTTTAAAAAGGAAAATTGCCCACCCACTGCAGAATTGTCCTAGTATATGCTGTTGGTTAATAAATTCCTCAAATGTGATTTCAAGTCATACCAGGGGCTCTAAGAAAATGCACAAAACTTTCCAACTGCTACCAAACCTTGTGACAGATGCACCTGGCTTCTGCTCTCTGTTCCTTTCTTACTTTTTTTCTTTTAATATACTGAGTTCTTTTTTGTTGTTGTTTTTGAAATATTAGTCTTTTTGCTATGGATTTAGAAGTGTTATACACATACTATCTGATGAAATTGCTGTTTTTAGCTGGGCATGGTGGTACAGACCTTTAATCCTAGCACTCAGGAGGCTAATTTAAGCTAGTTTCTGGCTGGGAAGGTGAGACCTAGAGTTACCAGTCTCTGGGGAATCAAATGGAATCAGGAAATGGAGGTTCCTAACAGAAGGGGATGCAGGACAAGGCAGATGATGTAATCAGTGTCCTCAAAGTTTGACCTGCTGGTGATTTTAAGATGCTTAAATTAGTTAAGGATAAATGAAAGTTAATTCCTAAACCCAAATACTGGAAGAGAGGTCAGTTTATACACACACACACAGAGGCCAACTCCTTCCTTAAATTTCCTTGGTCAGGCATTTTGTTACAGCAACAAGAAAGTAACTAACACAGGAAGCAATTAAATCTTACAGGTGAAGCCCTCATCAATAGGGAGAGAACCTTTTAATATAGGTCCTCTAGCTTTAGTCAGCTTTCTCATGGCTGCACAGAAAAGAACCCAACAAAAAGCAGCTTGTGGAGGAAAGGACTTATTTTGACTTACAGACTCGAGGGAAAGCTCCATGATGGCAGGGAAAATGATGGCATGAGCAGAGGGTGGACATCACCTCCACCACAGCACTGCAAACAGCGGCAGGAAGGTGTGCCAAACACTGGCAAGGGGAAGCTGGCTATAACCCCCATAAGCCCGCCCCCAACAATACACTTCCAACAGGTTCCAATTCCAAAACTGCCATCAGTTGGGGATCAAGCATTCAGAAAACAGGACACCTGAATCAAACCACTACAAGCTCTTTTTCAGCCATGTGAGGACACCATGAGAAATGTGTTTGAACACTTGATTCACAGTCAGTAGCCTCCTGGTCACACTGACATCCTGATCTTGCACCACAAACCTCTCCAACTGTGAGGAATAAATTTGTGTGGACCATAAGCCACCCAGTCTATGGTTGTTTGTTATAGCACCTTGAATGCCTAAGAAACACTCCCAGGCATAATCACAAAGAATGGAAAACATGTCCACACATACAAAACTTGTATACAAATAAATCTTCATAGCAATATTATAGTAGTCAAAAAGTGAATTGACCCAGATGTTCATGAACAAAATATGATATATCAATGGATTATTATTTGGTCAAAAATAGGAATGAAGTACTGGAGAAAAAAGCTACATCATGTATGAACACTGAAAACAGTATGACAAGTGAAAAAAAAAAGGCCACATATTGAGTGGTCCCATTATTATGCCATGAACAGGAGAGGAACAGGTAAAAGGACAGACTCGCATTAGTAGGTGCCAGGTGCCAAGAAAAGGGAGTAATGGGCACTGACTTTCAGTGGTTACAGTTTCTCTGACATGTGTTAAATGTTCTGGAATTAAGTCATGGTGACAGACATATATATAGCCTACCAGTACACTAAACACCACTGAATTATATACTTTCAAAGGGCAAATTTTAAATTATATCTCAATTTAAAAAATACTAGGGCCATGCAGGTCGAAGGTACAACTAACTCAATAATAACTATGAAGGCTATGATTAGTATCTATTGTATACAGGCAACTTATATGCATGGTTTCCTTTAATCCTCACAAAGCCCCTATAAAGTAGGTGTTACTTTCTTCATGTTTAATGGATAGGAAATTGAAGTTCAGAGAAGTTAATTGCCAGGCCCAGGGTCCTGAAATTAGTAAGTGGAACACTGAGATAGATGCAAACACGAGTCTGCCTGATTCCGAAGCTCCCGCCCCTCCCACTAACCAGCACTCGGCTGGATGGGCCAGGGACAACTGGTTACATGCCCTCTATGTCATTGCCCTTTTAACATGGCTCCAATTTCACTCAGAGCAGCAACAGATAGGCAAAGAGACCCATCTTCCTACTTCTCCCATGGCTGCTGGTATGGTGATATCTAGACACTGACACATAAGCAGAAAGGCTACGTCGAACTTTTGGGAAGGGGCCTAAAAAACAAAACAAACAAACAAACAACAAAAAGGCCCTAACCCAGCTAGAAGAAGAATCCTGTTGTCTTTCCCTTTTCTCTCATGGAATGTAGGTGTGATGGGTGACACTGCAGAAGCCATCCTGGATCATGAGGCAACATGCCAAGGAGATAGAGATGGAAACAGCCAGGTCTGGGCTTCCTAGTACCATGGAGGTACTACCTGGCTTTGGACTCACTCCAAACTTCTTTGGGAGGCACTAATTACTACTGTTATTTGGGGTTTTGTTTACATGCAGTTGAAATCTAATATGAACTTACTTACAAACTGGGCCCATGAATGTGCTGCACCAGTTAAGAACATATGAAAATTGTTAATCTCAGAAGTGGTCAAATTAAAATTATTTTAACTTGAGTATTTTCCCAAGCTGTTCTGTTCCATTTACATTCTATGCACTCAGAGGCTGAGGGATATATATCTCTGAGCTATTCCAAAGATAGATACTTGTCAAGGCCTGTTTTGTGGAGTTATAGAATCACCGGAAAGACTGGGTCTCAAACCACCAAGCACACACATTACATTTTATATGCACTTAAATTTCATATCAGAAATTGCTTCAGAAAACCAGCCACAGAGGAGCCAACAGGCTCCCACAGAGTGGATTTCTGAAGGAGCAAATTTATTTATACAACCTCTGCACCATGTGGTTAAGGGAGAGGAGACGGCAGATTCCAAACACAAAGTTAGATAATTAGCCTCAAAGCCCTTTGTATAACAAGGTCAGTGCTCTCTCCAGCCTTTCCAGCACAGGTCACGTGGCATCCAGAATTATTTTCTCCGCAGTAGCCTTCCCATAGAGCTGAAACAAAATTCCAGCTTTATTATTGGTCTACCTGTTTACTTAGGATCGATGTGGTGTTTTTCCATGCATTATTCATAATGTGATAGCAAATTGATTTGGTATTGTTGGGTCAAGGATGGCTTTTTCTCTAAGTTTCTTTTAGAATTTAAACCCCACAACATGAAGATGAACCATTTGGAGATAAGGAGACATCTTTCTAGTTGTTGGTTTTTTTTCCCCTGTATCTAGCCATATCTAATTTTGTACATATTAGAGATGGCCAGAGCTGGTAATCCAAGTATTCTTTAGAAGGGCAAAATTTCTAATTTTCTCTGGTAATACAGGCAGTTGTCTACAAGGAAAAAAAATCAGCTGTAAAACTCCTGAGTCCTTCTTCCAGAGCCTGGGTGAAATTTTCACTCTAATCTTTTAGTGTTTGCTTGTGTGGGTATATACCATCCCATCTTTTCTGGGACACAGGAACCAGCAAGTAAACCACACAGATCTGGAGGCAGCAAATTCATTTGATAAAGTCCATCTTGTGAAACACACATAAAAAGAACACAATCTGTACTTAACCACTGGTACAGCCTCTTTTCTTTTCCACATTCCATAGTTAATCTTCACAGTCAAGGTTACTAGATTTGAGATCACCTCGAGGATACACCCTTGCCTGTGTCTGTGAGGGTGTTTCCAGAGAAGTTTAACTGATGAAGAGAGACCCACCCTGAATGTGGGTGGCATAATCCTACAAGCGGGGTCCCAGAATAAAAAGCCAAGCACCAGCATTCATCTCTGTGTCCTGTGACCAGCTGCTTTGTGCTCCTGCCATGATGCCTCCCCACCATAACAAAGTGTATACCCTTGATTGTAAGTTAAAACAAGCCCTTCCTCCCTTAAATTGGTCCTTGTCAGGTCTTCGGTAATAGCTGAGAAAAGTGACTACAATATTTCTTTATGTTGCTTTTGTCCCAGCAACAAGAAACATATCTAATATACCAGAGAATTCTAACAGGTTTGGTTTGCTCGATTTTAGACCTTCAGCAGACTGGATATGGAACAGTAAGGAAGAAGGGAAAATGTACAAAGTAGAAATTGGCTGACATAGGACCCGAAGAGAAATTCTGAATCCACTCCTGAGGGCGAAGCACCTACTCATCTGCTACAGGCTCAACAATAATCATATTCAAAAGTGTTGAGTGTTTACAGTAAAGGATAATGCTGAGGGGCTAGTCGAGGCACCACACTACATCCAGATCTTTTAGAACCAAGAATAACATAGGCTAGAGAGACAGCTCAGCAGTTAAGGCACTCGTCTGCCAAACCTAACCCGAGTTCAATTCCCCAGTACTCATGAAAAGACAGAGTTTGTTTGCAGTGGCTAGAGGTTCTGCATGCCCATTTTCTCTCTTTCTCTCTCTCTCCCTCTGCTTGCAAATAAATAAATAAATGCATGAAACAGAATAACATAAAGAAATATTTGGTGTTCAAAGGCTTTGCAGGAAAAGCAGCTCCCCCCAAAAAGCAGCAAGGGCCACACTGAATATAAACCTTAGGAAAAGTTAAAAGCTGTGGGATTGGGGCTGAGGATATGGCTCAGAGGTTAAAGGTACTTGCCTGCAAAGCCTGGGGGCCCAGGATTTGATTCCCCAGTACCCATGTAAACCCAGATGCACAAGTAGTAGTGGATGCATGTGAAGTTTGTTTACAGTGGCAAGAAACCCTGGCATGCTCATTCTCTATCTATCTATCTATCTATCTATCTATCTATCTATCTATCATCTATTTATCTATCTACCTACCTATCTATCAAATCATTTTCTTTTTTTATTGTCCATAATGAGTTACATTATTCAGTGGGCAAACAATGAGTTGTTATCCCCAATTCCCCAATGCCCCCCCTCCCTGTCCCCAATCAGCTGGATATATCAAATCATTTTCTTTCATTCATTCTCTCTTTCCTACTCTTTTTCACCCTAACAAATAAATAAAAATAATTTTTTAAAAAATTTAAGATGTGGGATCAAGTCTTAGTGCTACCTGACAAGGAGCAAAGGACTCAGCCTGGTTCAGACATACATTCCTCACTGCTGAGATGTGGCTAATGACAGCAGCTTTAATATTAAATCACAAATATACATGAGAGAACATATATGTTTGTACAGTGAATTCTAACTCAACTGAGATTGTACTACACAGGTACATCTTCATTCCTTCAAGGACACTATTGTTATTATTCTTTGTTCCCTTGGTGTGAACTAGAATCAAAGGTAAATATATAAGCTAGTCATTTCATGCCCAGGTATACACCTGACAAAGACAGCAGTATTGTATGTATTCAACTGTGAAAAGGCTCAGGAAAGAAATCTGGAGACTCAAAGAACCAACTGTGTAAGGTCATGTGATTGATGGAGCTGCATGTCCAACCCTGGTGCCTTTCCAGCATTGAGCTGGGCACGGTGGCACACACCTTTGATCCCAGCACTCGGGAGGCAGAGGTAGGAGGATTGCTGTGAGTTCAAGGCCAGCCTGAAGCTACAGTGTGAGTTCCAGATCAGACTTCAGACTGGGCTAGAGTGAGACCCAACCTCAACAAAAAAAACCCAACAACAAAAATCTGTCCTGTTCTCTGAGGAATGAAACAGTTTAAAAATACACACACACACACACACACACACACACACACACACACACACACCTCTTTTTTACATTCTTTGACTCTGAAACTGGGGCCAACTGAAATAGTTGCATCCCCAGAGAACGACATCTGTCCCTGGAGCTGTCAGACCTATGCAAGGTCAATTCCAGTACATGTCCATTCAGAGCAGAAGCTGACTAACACCACCTGGTCTTAAGCAGGGAAAGCTAAAGAGATTAAAATAGAAAGGAAATTAACATGTTTAACAAGAAAGAAAAGGACTTGGTACTTTCAGATAACTGTCTCGTGTCATCCTCAACATAGCCTGTAAAGAGGGACTTCATGGGGGTTAAGAAGCCTGTCCTGCTACATTGGATCCATTTCTGGTACGAAGTTCAATTTTACTTCAATCATAGTATAGTTGAAGGCTGTCAGACAAAGAGAGACACTGACTCCTCATGGGTCTAGAATGGGTTTGATCTGGGCAGGAATGTTTAAATCCTTGATCTTTCCAGTATCAACCTTAAAACTGCCAAGTTTTCAGATCGAGTTCCCATATAATACAGGCCCCTCCTCAGAATGAAAGAAGGCATTTAGTGCAGACCACATTTCTAGTCTGGAGGCACTATATTATTTTGCATAGTTGTTTTTCAATGTGCTTAGATACCTGTTGAATCTGATGAACTTCACGCAGGTTTTGCCCCACTCAATGAGGTGGCTTCATGAGCACTTGGTTTATGCTGCGGGTGCGAAGAGACACTGAAGCCAGAATGGGTTGAGTCTGAATTCACCCCTTGCATGGCATTTGGAGCCTGACCTCTGTAAAATGCAAGAGCTGCATGCACCTATACTTCTTTTCATACGAAGAGGATTAAGAGAGCGGTACACCCTAAGAAGAGTGGTAGAACTGCACAGCACACCCATCTACAAGGCACCCTTCAAGGTGAAATTTGGAAGAAATATCCACTATGAAGAGTCAGGACCCCTTCTGCAATTTGCCCCTTAGCAGTCAGCATTGGGATCTGAGCCCCACCCAGTTCTCCTCATCTGCCTCACTAGCTTTCCCCTCCACCCCACCCACCTGCGTGCTTGCTTCTTCATTTCCTAACTGCTGCATATGCTAGTTAGTCTTCAAGGACTTTAGTCTATGCTGGGATGGTTTATGGTCATTGACTTGTGTTGTCTCAGGACTCTAAACCCTAGGCTCCTAAGGTCCTCAGGTCACAATGCACCCTCCTTGATTAATATTCTTTTGGCCATTGTAGGAATGGATGATGAAGGAGGAGACCAGAGAATTGGCTGGGAAGACAGGACCCAAGAGGTCTGGCTGTGACTGTGTTTGGAGGAGCAAAGGAGGAAGGGAAGAAAATGGGAGGGGAGAAAAAAAGAGGGAAAGGATGGTAAGGGTTTTTCTTTTGGTTTCATGTAAAAGTATTCTGAAAGGGCTAACAGAAACCACAGGCAAGTGGGTCTTCCTGGCATTAAACAAGGCATTTCTGGAAGGGCGCTCCTGTTACTGCCTGGCTACCACTCACTGACTGTTCAGAGCTTTTCCTTTGGTAAAGATTGCTAAAATCTCACATTCTGTGAGTGATGCAAGATGGCCCTAGTTAACAGAAGAGGAAGCTGAGGCACAGAAAGGTAAAATACTTTGTATTTCCCATCCAGAAGATTTTCTACGTCATTTGTATACAGCAACAGGTGTGGGACAGTCCATGTCTACTCAGTCTAATGGAAAGGTGATGGGACTCGATCGCTACTCCATCAGAGACACAAATGCACATTGACACACTGCAGGTAATTGACTTTTAAAGATCCTCTTGCCATGTATCCTAGGCTGGCCTGAAATTCATGATCCTCCTGATGCAACCTCCTGAGTGCTGGGATTACAGGGGTGCACCACCATGCCCAACTTTATTCATAAATCTTTTGACAAAGGAATCATGGTTAGTTTTGAATTATATTTTCTTTCTAGTCCTTCAGTCCAGCAAATGTGTGGTCAGACACTTCCCATGAGGCTGGAGACATGGCCTCATGGTGTGGCTGGGCTGAGCATGATCGGTCAGGCCCTCATGGACTCTGAACTGCGGCAGCTTTTCTGGCCCTTATCTGAGGCATTCAGGCAAAGGCTGCAGGACAGGGCTCAGTGAGGTCAATAATTATCACTGTGTGTAGATGATGTGAGACCAACATAGTATTAATTGCTTTATCAATTAAAAAATCTATAATAATACTAACAATAATATTAATTAGGGGTTAGGGAGATAGCTTAGTGGGTGAAGTGACTGTCATGAAAGCAATGAGAATCCCCAGCACCCTTGTAAAACCAGGCATGGTGGTATGCATCTATAATCCCAGCACTGGAAGGCGAAGATAGGAGGATCACTGGAGCTCCCTGGCTAGCTTGTCTAGCACAATCCATGAGCTCTGGCTTCAGCGAGAGAATTTGCCTCAAAAAAGTCAGATAAACAGTGATTTTGGAAGACACCTGACGTCCACCTCTGGCCTCCACGAGCACATACACACAAATACATATACATACAGCTGCACACACAGCCATACATACACACACAACACAAAAATGATAACTTTAAAGCCTGGTTTACATGTTCACATTCAAACTGCATTGGAACAAGAGGTGTAATAAGATTTCTGAGAGCCTCAGAAAAGACTTGGGCTGAAAGTTCGAGATACTCTGTTGTTATCTTCCCCATTAGCACCTTGTGAAGAGCACAGACACATCACACACACATACGCACGCGCGCACGCACACACACACACACACACACACACACAATCCTTTACCCACATATGACTGATTAAGCAGACTCTGGATGGGGACAGTCTTTGTACTAGAGCTGGGCCCTCCCTATTTCCTCACTCTGCCCTAGCCTCAGTGCCTGGTGTCACAGGGGTAAGGACAGCTCAAGTTCTCCAGAAGCCATTAAGACAGAGCAGGTGGCCTTCCAAGCCCACTCCCCCTATCCTCTTCAGCTATGGACACTGCTCAGGGCTCCAGAACCTTCTGCTTTTCCCAACTTGCCACTCCTGTCTACAGGCGCTATCTAAGGACCCTCCCCACACAGCATCACTGGCACCTCTCCCTCTAGAGACCTGCACAGGGATGCCCTGCTCTCCCTTAAGGCTTCCCTGCCTCCTGCTTCCTGCCCCTGCTTCTCCTCTATCCAGTTCTCCTCCATCTCTCTTATTTTGAGTGTGCCATCTGTTTCCTGCTGGGACCCTGGCTTGTACAGGGAGGCAGCCCTATAAACAGACAATCACAGTATGATGCAGCACAATAAAAAACAATATTGTTTCCCAGCAAGCTAAGAGCGCTGGTGTCTGATTGCTTGAGACATGCATCCTGGCAGCACCACGTACTACCTCTTTAACCTCGTTAATCCGCAGTTTGCACTTCTGAGAAATATAGTTATTGGGGCTGGAAAGATGGCTCAGAGGTTAAAAATTCTTGCTTGCAAAGCCTAATGGCCTAGGTTCAATTCCCCAGTGGCCACTGTAAAACCAGATGCACAAAGTGGCACATGTGTCTGGAGTTCATCTGCAGTGGCAAGAAGCCCCAGCACATCCATCCTCCCTTTCTCTGTCTCTCTGCCTCTCTCTCTCCCTGCAAATAAATTAATTAAAAATTAAAGAAGCAGTAGGATTAATGTGAGTGCTTACTTAATAAGGTAGGAGTCAGAATTAAATGTCATATACACAGGTTACTTGGCACCACTGGGCCAATGCTGGTAGATACCAGCAAGAATTTTATAGAGTTAAACTTGCAGTTTCTTCCAGAGAGCAGGTGCTCAGTATGTACTTGTCACATGGCTGAAGTCAGAACCATTGTGTACAGCGCAAGAGCAAAAGATGCTGGAAAAGAACGCTAAGGGCAGGTGATTCCAAGCTGCCTTCTGAAGGAGCAGGTATCCAGCCAGACACCTGGCTAAGGGGTAAGGGAGCTGCAGGCAGGTGGCACAGAAGGTACCAGGGCACAGGACCTGAAATGCATGTCCGATGTGGGCAGTGATGACAGCTCAATGCAATGACAGCAAAACTCTCAGCTGGGAAGGCTCAAGTTCTGAGGCCAGAGGGGTGTACAGGGGCCAGCTAGGGTAGACCCCAAATGTTGTCGCAAAGAGTTGGGCCTTTGTTTTACATGCAGGGGGTGGGGGTGTAAGCTGGCTATGGGTATGAACAAGTTTGATGCTGAGGAGGTTCAGTCTGGCTGTGATACTGGCTCCTTCCCAGAGGGCTCTGCAACAGATATGCACCAGCATCTCTACGGAGCAAAACCTGTCACTTCCCTGTCTCCATCAGTCCTTCTAACACACATGTCAAAAACATGTCATGATCCAGGTAACTTGCCAGGCACAGGTCTTTCCACATGTTCTCATCTGAAATCATTGTTAATATTATTACGGTATAATAAACATATCTGGCCTTTGTCCCTGGTTCTTGACTCAGAGCTTCTAAAGCCCTTCCTGGCTTCTAAGTAATACATGACTTTCATATGCTAACGAGGTCAATCATGCTTTCAGGGTGATCTCCAAAGAAAAGCTCTGAGAAAGGACAGGGGCTAGAGAGAGACCTCAGTCACCAGAGGAGAATGACTTATAGTTACTGCATTATAGTTACTTTCGCATCACTGTGACCAGGATACCTGGCAGGCATAACTTCAAGAGGAAGGACTCATTTGGGTTCATAAGGTGAGAAGGTTCACTCCATGGTCATGGTCATGGTCATGGTCATGGTCATGTGGCTTTGTATGCTGGGGAAGAACATTACGGCGGATGGAGCATGTGGCACAGGATCACTATTCACTTCCTGGCCAATCAGGAAGCACTGAAAAAGAAATGCTTTATCCATTTTTCCATTTCATTTTACCCATCCCCCAAGGCAATGAGATGGAATATCCACCTTCAGGGTGAGTCTGCCCCCTCAGTTCATCCTCTCTGGAAACACCCTTACAGACACTCAGGGGTGTGCATCACCAATGTCCTAGGTGATTCTAAAGCCAGTCAAGTTGACAATGAAGATGAACCACCACACTGTCTATATAAGGAAATGTTATAACCCACAAACTCCAGAGGTTAGGAATGGGGGGGGGTCCCCCAGACTGGTGGCCACAGTGAAAGGTGGCAGTATGGGGCAAGGGGACTAGGGATGGAACCACGTGGCGTCCCCTGCATCCCATCATGCCTTTAATACCTCTTCACTTGGATGTAGCTGAGTTGCATCCTTTCTAAAAAACCAGTCATGTTAAGTAGAGATTTCCTGAGTACTGTGAGTTGGTTTTGTAACAAATCAATGAACATTAGAATGGAGTGTAGGAACCTCTGGATTTATACCTGGTAGTTGAGAAGTATAGGGAGCCCTTAAAACTCGCGATTGACACATCTGTATTAAATACAGAGATTTGGTGTCAGAATTAAAGTGAACTACTGGATATCCAGTTGGTTTTGGAAAATTGGAGAACGGCTTGGTGTGGAAACACTCCATAATATTTGATGTCAGAAGTAGTGTTGGAAAAAGGCCATGGTACTTCACTGTATATGGGGGACACTACCTGACCCATTCCTGCTGTGAGACAGTCTCTGGAGTGTATGTGCTGGATAATCCAAGAGGACAGTGCTTCTGGGTAGCTCTGCCCAGTGACTCAGCTGCTGACTCAACCATCCCCTTAGGTGTGGCAGCTGGAGGCACTTAGTAAGAAATACACCACACCCCAGACCCAGCACACACACTGTCCTAAGGCTCCAAGGTCCAGAGAGACCAAAGGACATCAGCCAGGAAGCCTGTCACCAGCACCTTCCCCTGACTCCACCCCCTGTAGGCAGCCACCTGCATCCAGTACTGAGCTAGGTGTTCCTCTACTGAGAACCTGTCTGTTGTGCGGCCCAAATCTAGACATAGACAAGGCACTGAGTACAGGGACTTTGCATGGGGATGGATCCCAGGTAGAGGACAACAGAAATGAGGCAGGGAGAGAGAGGAAGGAGGCCAATCCTATGAGTGTATTAATGAGCAGGTTATGGATGGCAACTGTGGCTCAACCTCACTGGGGGCCTCCCTCGGGGGATAATATGGAGCAATCCTCAGAGTAGGACCCTGAGGACAAGGAAGCAGGAACACTTACTTTCACACTTGTGTTTCCTTGGCTGAGGGCTTCTCCAGGGAAGTTAACTCCCAGCATCCCTAGCCTGGCCCTCAAGCAGCCTGAGAGAACCAGGGAAAGAAAGCTCCTGTAGGCAGCAGCCCAGGGGCCCTTGGGTCAGGGACGAGCATGGGCCTGGGTGACGCAGATGGAGCACCACAGTTGCCTGAAGACTTTAGAGACCAAAGAAGACCAGCCAGGAAGCCTCTAGGAAATGAGCCTGGGTATGCCTGTAAGGGATAATTTTGATCAGTTTAACTGAGGTAGGAGGACCTAAGGTCCTGGACTGTACACAAAGGAGACAGCTAGCTGAGCACAAACATTCATCCCTCTGCTTCCTCACTGTGGACTGAATGTGACCAGCTGCATCAAGCTCCTGCTGCCATACCCTCCCTGCCACAATGGGCTGTAAATTCAAGCTGTAAGCAGGAAAAAAATCTTAATACACAGTGACACAAAGGTGCCCTCTGGAAAGTTCTGTCAGCAGCAATGGAAGCCAGCCCAAGTCAGGCATGTAGTCCAAACCACAGTAGCAATAGGAGAAAAGACCACCACCACCAACAACAACAAAAAAGATGAAATTATTATTAACAATATGTCATTTAACTCAATAGATTAAAATATGATTGTTTCCATGTATTGTCAATAGAAAAATATTAATGAGACTGTGCATCTTCTCTGCCCTACAGTCTTTGGGAGCTGGTATTTTACACTCAGAAACATCTCAAGTGGGACAAGTGGCTGTCACGTTGGACAACATTTCCAAAGCACCACTGAAGATGAAATGAGACAGCAGCTTTCTAGAACACTCACAAGAAAGCAAGCTAGGCCCGCATATGGTCTAAAGACCTGGATGTGACTCAACCTTGCATTTCAAGCTTTGTCCTCTGCCACACCACAGCCTGCTTCTGCATGCCTGCATGCTTGCCTCTGACATGCTTCAGGTCTCACTCTGCAGGGTCCTTCCTTTCTGCCCACCTTCTCCCACTGCAAAACCCTTGTTCTCGTTACCCAGATCTGTCTAAGTTACACACCATCAGAAGTTATCTTATTCTTCAATGTTATTTATTGATTTTTTCCCCTGCCCAATATCCACTGAATCCTTGGCTTCCAGAGAAATGCCTGGCAAAATACCAGGAAATTTATAAATATTTGCTGAATAAATGAATAAACAAGAAACTGCTCTGGTAAAAAAAAGAAACAGCAAAGAGAATGGGTCAAGCAGAGACTAGCACAGGCACTGTGCTCTAGTCTCATTTCTATTCCCAGGACACAGCCTCATCACTCAATGGATGGAGACGCAAGGTCCCCGCTAAGTGTGCCATAGGTTCCCACTCCCCCCATCCCAAGCTCCACCCAGACATGCATACAGGCCACCTACCCAGAGCAAGGAAGACTGGGTGGCTGGGCACAAGTCCTTGGTAAGTGCTCTAGAGGTCCCCACTGCTCCCAACCCAGACATGACTGTAAGCTGCCCACACAGGGCACTCAGCACAGATTCATGGTTAGTGCATGACAGGCTTCCCCATGCAGCCAACTCAGACATCTGTGTAAACCACCTGCCCAGAGCCAGGAGGACAGGAGGACCAGGCTGCTCTTCACAGGCCACTACCCCAACTCAAGCAGACCAGGCCCAGCGAGTTGGAATCTAGACATGGTCTGTCTGTCTGTCTGCTAATGGGTACAGTTCTGGTCCCAGGCTACTCTGTGTTGCCCAGTAGAACCACTGTTGCTACATTCTCAGCAAGACAAAAGGATCATCTACAGATGGGCAAACCCCAAAGCAACACAAATAACATGAAAACCCAAGACAAGATATCTAAGAGTGCTAGTCCCATATGGAAGCCTCAAAAGGAAACTCCACACAAACAATTCCAAAACACAATTAGGATAAACACATACAACAAACCTGAAGAGGTCATGAACAAATGGCTGAATGAAATAAGAGAGAATCAACTGAAAGAGCTCGATGGTCACCTGAATGAATTCAAACAAACACCTGAATACCAAGAGAACAGACAATCAACTAAATGCAATGAGAAACTCAAACCAACAAAGGAAAATGGAAGTCAATAAAGAGATAGAGATGATGAAGAAAATCATAATGAAAATAAAAAATAAAGTAATTCCAAAGCTCCCAGGAAAGCTATACCAACTGTCGTAGTCAGCCACATGCCGTTGGGATGAATCTTCAAACCAGGCACAATTTGGGGAGGAAAGTATTTATTGAAACTACAGATTGAAGGGAAGTTCCGTAACAGCGAAAAAGGCTGGCTCTCTTTCACAGGTCCAAGCAGAGAGAAAAACCCATCACCTACACCACACACACAGAACAGGGAACAGGCAGGGGGCCAAGGAGAGAATTTCTTCCCCTTTATATAGCCTTAGGGTGGGGTCTTACAACCCTTTCCCAGACTTAATGGCTTCCTGAGTCTCTGGAATTTCCTTCCTGCACTGCCCACACAGGAAAGGATGTTTACTTCTAGCTTCTTTGAGCTTCTTTACATCCTGTCTCTTGCTGAGAGGCTGCATTCCTGTAAACATCCTCAGAGACCCACCCAAGATAATTAAAAAGATCAAGTTGACATCAAAACCTGATTATCACACCAATAGAATATATCATGTGGAAAACAGAATATTAGGACTTGAGGACAATGACTAAATCAATGACAAGTTAAAAAATAAGTATGAGCAGAACATGACAGAAACACGGGACACCTTAAAAATACCAAGTATTCAGCCAGGCATAGTGGTGCAAGCCTTTAATTCCAGCACTCCTCAGGAGGCAGAGGTAGAAGGACTGCCACGAGTTCGAGGCCAACTTGAAACTAAAGAGTGAGTTCCATGTCAACCTGGGCTAGAATGAGATCCTACCTTGAAAAAAAAAACTATAAAAAATATGGGAAACCAGTTTACTGCCTTTCTGGAGGGAAGAGGAAGTGGCTCTCTTATCCAGAGAGCTTCACAAAGGAGTTGGATCTCATAAAATGAACAAGAGGGCATGGGCGGGGTGGGAGAGACACTTAAGGCAGAAGAAAGAGCAAGGCCCTGAGGCAGAAAAGAGCATGCCACACATAGCCCATGATAACTGCCTTCCCACTACAAAGACTCCCTCACAAAACGAGGACTTGCAGGGCCCTTCCCAGCTGGAAATGGGCCACCTGTCTGGTCCCCACTTCATTTCTGCCCAAGCTGATAGGCAGACTTGCCAATTCTGACGTCTCCCTTCACCAGCTCCCCAAGATCTAGTGCCTAGGAGGACCAGACGCAATAGACAACTGAGCCTGGGATGCCGCCACATCCTACAGCATTTCTGGGAAAGGGAAGCACCGAGCCCCCGTGGCCATCAAGGAGACCCAGCCTGCCTGAGAACAAAGCTAACCGAGGAGGCAGAGCACAGTGGCTGTACTGCTTGCCAGGCATGGTGCTAGGCACTTTCAAGAGCTGGCTCATTTGCAGCAGCCACACACGAGATCTAATTGGCCTCAGATGAGAAGACTGGGGTCCAGGGTAGTGGCTTCTTCAAGGGCAAGTAGCAGAGAAGCGAAGAAGCAGATCCTCTTGGTATGCATGAGTATTGAAAAACAGTCCTGATGACCTGCCCAGTGGATTCGAGACAGCACCATCGTCTAGCTTTCTGTGAGTTGCCAGGATATGTCCAAAGCTCCACAAGGTGCCACAGCAAGACCAGGTCTCCTGGCTTCTCTCCCAAGCTGTCCACCTGCCCTTCATATTAGCTCAGAATGAAAGCTGCCCTTTGTGACACACAGCTGAACTCTTCTCATATTTGAACTCAAAGTCCTCTAAGGTTCAATGTGCTAATGATATGGGAAGTCAACATACTTTGCTCAGAACCCCAGGAAACTCTGACAGCTCACGGACGAAGCCTCCATCCAGACAGAATAAGGAGGTAAGATGGAAAGACCTCAAGTCACCAGCAGGAGGGAAGGGCTTCTCTGATGAAAATAAACACACTGGCTGCTCTCCTCTCAGTGCCAACAGACCTGCTCCAAGGAAGCGGCAATTACAAACAACTAGTCAGATACATGAAAGTTGTCAACGCTGCTGTGTAATTTACAACCTGGTGTGCAGACAAGCATTCATCCTGTGTCATAATGCTTATCTTCCTACTGGGCAGAGAGGAGCAAATGGGACATTGTGAGTCAGAGATGTGAGCTTAGAGAGGGTGATGCTTCTTGCTATCTGGGCAAACTTTGGCAAGTCACCCTATCACACTTCATATCCCAGAATGTCTCCCCATGGCTGAGTCATTCATTCATTCATTCAAAAATATTGACAGGCTAAGGAGAAGGCTCGGAAGTTAAAGGTGATTGCTTGCAAAGCCTGATAACCAGGTTCAATTCTCCAATACCCACATAAAGCTGGATGCAAAGTGGCACACGCATTTATAATCCAAACACCCTATGACAATGGAAGGTTGATCCAGGAAAATCCAAAGCTCATGAGCTAGCTAGTCTGGCAGTTCTTTTGCTGTAACAAGAGACCCTGTTTCAAACAAGGAAAAGCACAGACACCTCAAAGTTGTCCTCTG
The DNA here is from genome assembly GCA_004024765.1 of Zapus hudsonius. Lineage (NCBI taxonomy): Eukaryota > Metazoa > Chordata > Mammalia > Rodentia > Dipodidae > Zapus > Zapus hudsonius. Next base: position 78,823 of record PVHP010000770.1, read on the forward strand.
ATCTCCACACATGCACCATGGCATGCATGTCCATGCACACACAAGTGATAGACATACATATATATATATATATATATATATATATATATATATAAAATGACTAAGTGCCTACAAGTGCTAAGTACTGGTTAGAAGCTATGCACAGCAGTGAAGGAGACCGACCATCCCTACCCTCCTGGATATTCTCAGAGAGACAGAACACGAGTACAAGCAAGATGACACCACACATGTAATCACAAACTCACACTGTGCAAAGTTACATGAGGCCTGACCGGGATGCACAAAGCAAGGCCAGCCATCATCTAGGATTCTTGCCAAGAGTCAGCATCCAGGAAAGCCCCAGAAATGGAGATAACAGTGTTCTTTAAGGGACCAGGTGAACTCTAGTCTGGATGTGGTGTAGGCAAGAAGAGGGCATTAGTGGGCACGAATAAGGTGGGGGCTGGGGGAAGGCAGATGGTTGGGCAGAGGGTGACAAACCTTTGAGGACAAAGGAACATAGAAGGGTTCTCAGTGCTCGTAGTGCTTGCCCTGCTTCCACCATCTCCTGACCCTTCCATCGGCCACTTGTCCCATCAGACTCCTGTCTGCTCTCATGAATACGGTGCTGGACACAAGACTGGACCCACATTTCAGAGGCTGGTAGACAGAGGTAGAGGAAATCCTTCCTCCCTTAAGTTGCTTTTGTTAGGTATTTTGAAATAGCAATGAGAAAAGTAATTAATACAGATGAGTGTCTGAGTTGGGTTTCTATCACCCCCCCCAAAAAAAAACTGTGCTGACACATATAAGCAACATGCCCCCTCATAATCAAATCTGCAGCTCTGAGCCTCTGTACTCCGTCCCCAACACCCTATCCTGAGAATGGAGGGGGCACGTGGGAACTCAGCCCATCAACCTGCTGACATGCTCAAAGACACCAAGCCTGAGTGCTGTGCCTGGAACACAGCAGACACACAATCTCCACTCCTCACTCTTCTGGTGAAAACTCCCATTTCCCTGTGGGGAACTGAAGTGGCTCGAAGTCAGCTCACCTCAGCCAGGCACTGAGCTCCAGAGCCTAACAGTCAATTAACTTCTGTTGATGAGAAGGCAGACGCAATGAGAGTGGTGACCAAGCTCACTGCAGCCAGTCATGCTAATGACCCGTCTGCAGTTGCTTTGTGAATCTCCCTCTCCAGATTCACGGCTCAGTCACAACAGTCACTCTACATTTCAGCTAGACAAGCACATTTTAACTTTGGAAATGATGTCATTTCCATTGTTATCAATTCTCAGAAAAACCCAGGTAGTTGTTTATGAGCACCAAAGCCCAAGTCTTTCAAGGACCCCTTTTTCAGGATCACATATGGTTGCAAATGTGTCTCTTTCATTCACTTTTTTTTTAAATAGAGAAAACTATTCCCAACTTGAATCTGTAAAATGCATTAATCAACTTTAATATGGATTGGCTAGCCAAGGTTGCTGTTTCCCCTACGGTACCTTAATATAGCCTAATACTTTGGATGACCCAGCAAAGAGAAATATGAAAACAGAGTCCAAGGTCCATTAAAAAAAATCCCAGGTCTCATCCAATTTTTTTTTAAATATTTCTTATTTCTTATTTGGGGCGGGGGAATAGGTGTTTCAGGGCCTCCTGCCACTGTGCTCCAGACACATGTGCCACTTTGTGCATCTGGATTTATGTGGGTACTTAGGAATTGAACCCAAGCCATCAGGTTTTGCAAGCAAGTGTCTTTAACCACTTTTCAATCCAGCCCCCAATTTTCAATCATTTAGATATAAATATAAGGACTGTCTCACCTGTGAATGGACTCTACAAGAAAGAGACCTAGAACTGGTATTTTCTGGTTCACGATTGACCTAATCAGGGCTGCTGATTTGATTTCAACAATTTATTTTTTATAAAGAATGTACTATGTGTCACTAGAATAGCAAGATTAGCAGAGAAGCAACCACCTAGTTTTGTGGCTTGGCGAAGGTGGCAGGCATACCTAACAGAAATACAAACTGATAGAGAGAAAATACAGGAGGAGCAGCTGGAGGGAAGACAGACAATGGGTGGGGAAACATCTGTCTCGGGCTAGCACTTAAGCTGAGAAGGTGAATGGCAAGGGCAAGGGGTCAGGAGGTAGACGAGTGCAGGCCTGATAAGCAGAGAGACAACATGCAGTAGAGTCCTGAAGTGAGAAACCACTTATGAGTAAGAACAGAGGAGGTCAGTCTGCAGGAGCCTGGGACTAGAGAGGCAGTCCTGCAGGGCAGGTGCTGGGGTCACTGATGGGTTGAGCAGGGCACAGCACAGTGTCCTGCAGAAGTTGGAGAACGAGGCACATTAACATGGAAGCTAGGTATGCATTATCTGAAAGACCAGGGGCCAGACAAGTTGGGGATTGCATTTTTTTCTAAGATTTTGGAATGTTTGCATATACATCCAGTATCTTGGGGAATAGGACTCAAGTCTAAACACGAAGTTCATTTGTGTTTCATCAACACCTTATAAACATAGCCACAAGGTAATTTCAGCTGTTTTAATAACTGCATGAAATAAAGTCTCATGGCGTGGAACTTTCCACTCATGGCATTATGTTAGTACTCAAAACGGTTCTGACTTTGGAGCATTTTGAGGGGCCTGTCAGAGTTCCAAGGGCAGATATTAACTTGGCATTTGGGATGTTGAGTCTCGAACCGGGAGGACAGGCACAGCTGGGGACATCACTCTATGGATATCATCAAAGGCATACTAAGATTAGTCGAAGTAAAGCATACCAAGAAAGAAGGCAGAGCAACAAGGGTTCATGGGGTGGGGGGCTGCACGGGGTTTTTAGAGGGGGAAAGTGACAGCTCGGTCAACTGCTCTGGGAATCTGAGCCGACCTGTAGACTAACTCCACATCCTTGAGACTCAGAGGCAGGTGATAGCCAGAGGAAGGGGAGCAGGGGCCTCACCTTCAAAGGCTTTTCTGAGAGCCTGGGATACAACACAGTGAGCACCAGGGCAAACTGCTGGCTAGGGCCAGACTGCACATAGCCAGCCGAGTTCCACGTCCAGAATCTACGGACACCATGGCCTTATTCAATTTTCCAAGCAGTCTCGGATTTCAGCTTTTCTTTACCATGGAAGTAACGATCTGTCTACCCACAGGGCTCTGTAAGGATGACATGAGTTCATAAACCGAAAGTGCTGACATACAGTGACATACAGACAGTATGCGGGGCTCATGGTGAATGCTCGGAGTTGGATGTTATTTTCTCTGTTGTTCTCATAATTTCTGCTAAGTACCAAGGGCACATTTCACATACACTGTCTAAGGTGAGAGCAGCATTTCCCCCATTTTACAGACGGGGAAACTTGTTGAGGACCATAGAGTATGTGCTGGTGGAGCCAGCGCTCACATGCATTTCAGACAGGCTGTGCTCTTAATTATTGCTGCTCAATTCAGCCTTGTGATGCCTCCATGTCTGATTATGGTCCAGAACAAGGGAAAAGATGGCTGACTAATGAACTACGTGTGTCATCTGACACTTCTGCCGGCAATCACTGCTTTTATACTGGCACTGATATGTCTCACAGGAATGGTATTGAGAAATGTGTTATTAGGTGATTTTGTTATTGTGTAAACATCCTAAGAGTGCACTTCACAAACCTAGATGGAAGAGGTCAGTCAGTAATCCCTGGATAACGCCCTGGAGCGGTGACGAGACACAGTAAACATGAGATGTGGGAGGAGGCTGAAGATGGGTCAGTCCAACAATTTCCCAGTGATGTTTTTCTTATTAGTTGGAGAACAGAAATAGCATTGAAAAGTACAGTGAGTAGATAAGCAAGTGTCACAGTCTTTACATCATGGCATGTACAGGTCTGCTTACACCAGCATCACCACAAACACGTCTGTCTACTATAGGTTACTATACAAGTAGGAAGCCTGCTATTTTTATAGGACCAGCAACACATATCTGGTCCAGAGTTGCCCATAACGTTGATATGCAGGATATGACCATAGTCATTGGCAAACCAAATCTTATTTTGCATTGCATGGGGAAATACAAAGGTTTAAGAATATAAGACTGGGCATTTCTCAAATGTTCTTGGATAAGAATCATGTGTGGTGGTTAAAATGCAGATTCTTTTTTTTTTTTTTTAAATATTTTTATTTATTAATTTTCAAGCAGAGAGAGAGAGAGAGAGAGAGAGAGAGAGAGAGAGAGAGAGAGAACACCAGGGCCACCACCTTGTGGGTCTGGTTTATGTGGGACCTGGGGAATTGAACCCGGGGCCTTAGGCACTGGAGGCAAGTGCCTTAACCGCTGAGCCATCTCTCCAGCCCAAAATGCAGATTCTTAACCTACTACAAACTTGAGGAACCAGAAACACTGAAGGGAAGGCATGAGAAGCTGCCTCGTGGCCAGCTCCCAGGGGGCTCAGGGCAGACTCGGGTCTGAAAATAGGAAGAGATGGCATACTGACCACTACGAAGTCCAGCACAGCAGCCACTATGATGGCTATTTTAATTTAAATATAAATTCATTAAAATTCATCAAAATATGCAACTTCTTCATTCACTAGACATACCGTAAGGGCACGAGGCTACTGGACACGAGAGAAACACTTCCAGCACAGAAAGTTCTATTGGGATGTGTTGAGAAGTATCTCCCAGTCAAAACATTCTAGGGCTCTAAGCCAGCGTAAATTATGTAACCCATGTGCTTCACACCAGGCAGAAAACTCATCATTCCCTATCATTTTTATCTGCATCCAAAGCATATATATACATATATATATATATAAATTACACTTACTAAGGATATATTATTATACCTATTATACTGGCTTGAAATGATCTGTTCATGGATCTGTTTTCCCAACACACTCTGAGTGTCGTAAAGGCAGAAACAATGCAACAATTACTCAGGTCTGTTCTTCTCCATACCTAGGGATTAAATAAATGCCTAGGAATTATTTAATTGGATCTAGACAGCATAGGAGAAGTATGAGTGTGACAATGCTTTGTCCCAGCTGAAAGCATTCACCAGGGGAAAGTGTTCATCCCTAGGAGAATGGACCATCACAAAAGGAAAATTACCAGTCATGGTGGCAATGTGGAAAAATAGGAATGTTTGCCTATTGTGGTTGGGAAGAGAAACTGGTGTCGCTGCTGTGGAAAGCTGCAGAGTGGCTCCTCAGAAGACTTAGACATAGAACTACCATATGATCCAGCAATTCCACTGTGGTTCTATAGGCAGAGACTCAAAAGAGATATTGTGCACGCTTGCTCATAGCAGAATTACTCACAATGGGTGCAAAGAGCCCAGTGCCCACCAATGAATAAATGGATAAAGAAAAGGCGACATAAACACATCCACACAATGGAATACTGTTCAGTCTTAAAGGAAAGGGAATTCTCACAATGCTGTAACCTGATGAACTTTGAAGACACGATTTTAAGTGTAAAAAAAAAAAAAGAAAAACATTACTGTTATGAGCCAAAGTCATGGATAGAAGGTAGAACCATGGTTTCGAGGGCTGGGGGAGCAGGAATGGGGAATCAAGTGTTTAATGGACACAGAGTCCACGGGCTGGGAGGTTTTGTGGGTTTGTTTTCCAATGAGGGCAGCCACACCCGGGACCTTACACAGGCGAGCAAAGTGCTTGGTCGACCGCTGCGTCAGAATTCCAGTTCTGCAAGCTTCAAACGTTCCAGAAACTGGTGGTGGTCATGGCTTCCCAACAGTGAGAATGTACTTACTAGAATGATGTCCCAGCAGTTAAGAGCACTTCTCTCAAAAACTGCGGGCTTAATGACCCACATACACAGCTGGGCGTGGCTGCATTCCCAGAGGGGAGCAGACCTGAGAATCACCTGAGCTCACAAAACATGATGAGCTCAAGGAACAGTAAGAGACTCCAGCTCAAAGAAGGCCGGGCAGGAGAATGGTGGGAAGGATGCCATGGGCCACCGCAAGCAAGTGCAGTGGCTTATGCATGCACATATGCCATACACACACCATAGTACACACATTTCAGTAGAAAGGAAAAAAAGGTGGTATTTTTTGCTATGGATATATTGTCCCAATTTAAAATACTTTAATGAGTTAAAAATACAAGCATTCGTTAATAGCAAGCAGAAGAAGAATATCAGATCGTGGCTTTCAGAAAAGGGCTGTGAAGGAACTTTAGCTCTGAATCTGTCCGTGGGTAGTGGTGGGCACAAAGGAGCTCCATAACGCTCACCTTGGTATCCCAGCAGCTGGCATAGTTCCCAGCATACAGTAGGTCTCAGAAAGTGTTCCTTAAGAGGAGTGTAGCTGCCGTGTAGTTCACTGCTACTTCTACATCACCGAATGAATGAATGAATGAATGAATACAATAAAATCTCAAGAAAGAGAACCATATCTTTAAAAATATATATTATTTATTTATTTATTTATTTGCAAGAGGGGAGAGAGAGGATGGGTGGCCCAGGGCCACTAGCCAATTCAAATGAACTTCAGATACCTTTGTGCATCTGGATTTATGTGGGTCCTGGGGAATTAAACCAGGGTCCTTAGGCTTTACAGGCAAGTGCCTTAACCACTGAGCAATCTCTGAAGCCTGAGCCATGGCTTTTTACCTCTACTAAGATACCTGAACAAATACAGGGCTCAACACACGTTTATACCATGTACATATAGGAGACACGGAAGCAGGATGGGGACTGTTTCCAGGAAAATGATGAGTGACAGAGGTGAGGAGGCGCTGGGGGGGTTAATGAACAAGCACAATGATCTACCCTAACTAAAAAACAATTTAAAGGTAAATAAATAAATAAAAACAGACATTTTTGGAACAAACAGCTTTTAAAAACGAGTGTGCACTCAAGGAGGCTTTGCAATGAGTTTTTTCACTTATTTCCCGGGGATTGCACACAGCAGCGGTCTCATACTTTCTGAAGGAGAGAAGGAAAAGGAAGGGAGGCATAGCAGGGTTATATGTGGCCACCCCTCAGCTTGGGAAGACCCTTCTGCCTGAACGTGTGTAACTGAGGAATGGCCGAAGCTGGGAAGAGGTCAGTGGAGTTTTCAACAGTTTCAATTCTGCTCACAGGGTTTTCTCAGCAGACCTTAAATATTGTTTTCCTATCACACATTTTGTTGTTGTTGCTGTTCTTTTGCATCCAGACCCCTGAGGCTTCCTAATGCTCCCGGCTCTGCTAGGAATGCAGGGTTGAGAGGCCAGCCTTCTGCATTCGCCTCTGAGGACACGTTTCCCGGCCATGTGCTGCGGCACACATTCCTGACCCCTGCCCTGCAGCAAAAAAGGCCATCAGCTGGGCGCAGGGAAATTCAATTTGGGCTGACAGCCGGCAGCACTGTAGTGACAAGGCGTCTGCCTTGACATTGGGAAGGCTGAGGAAGGGACTGTCAGCTGTCCCTGGACCGCTTGGGAGGATGAAAGGTTCAAGGCAGGTCATTTGTACACATGGAGAAAAACCCTGAACATAAGACCAACTGGTTCTACTGCTAGCTCAGAAGCCAACTCAGAGGCCATGCTTGTGTCCCTGCCTTCCCAGGGGCACCTGGGGTGACAAAAGGAAACAGCTCTTGTTTCTTTGCTGCTGGCTTTGAACTTTCTCAGCCACAGCACCCACATTACTATGGGTTATGATCTTAGTTGTTCATTCATTCATTCATTCATTCATTTTGTCCTGATGGGTATAGTAAACATCTCTCTGGTGCTTCCCTACTGCTTGGAATGCCAGGTAGGCTCATAATTGTGACAAGGACAAAAAGAGCTGACTCATTCTTAGCACCATCAGGAGGGACAGAGAAAACTGCTTTACATGATCAGCTTGCATCCTAACATGGGAACTTTTTTTTTTTAATCAAAGGACTCACTCAGCAGAGACACCCATAGGACGGTGTGGCTATGCTGGCTTATGCCCTCTTATGGTCCCTGGATGTTGCAGACCAAACCCAACCTGGTGGCTGTGAGCCTTCATGGTGTTCACCTCTTCCCTTTTCCTCTAGTGAGAGCCCCAGAAAGCAGGCCATTATCTTCTGCATGTACCCTGCATCCCAAGCATCCTTGCCTAGTTCCTGCCACATAAGGAATATGCAATGGGTTAAGGCCCCCGTGATAAAAAGAGGAAAGCAGTCAATCAATAGAAATGCAGGTGCAGCAACTTGTGCTACAGTTCAGGGCACAGGCTTAGGAATCAAGCAGTGTGGGACCCTCACTTCCACCACCCACCAGCTATAGGACATGGATTTATGAAGTAAAAGATATAAGCACAGAGGGCTGGGAAGATGTCGTAGTCAGCTACACGTTGCTGGGATGAATCTCCAAACCAGGTACAATTTTGGGGAGGAAAGTATTTATTGAAACTAACAGATCCAGAGGAAGTTAAGGAAAGGCTGCCCCCCCTTTCACAGATCCAAGCAGAGACAGAGAGAGGCCCAGCACCTCCAAAGCCAGCCAGCAACCACACTGTGACACTGTAATTCACAAAATGCAGAACTGCCAGACCTGGGGTTTCCGCTTTTCTTTTGCATATCTATCCCTAGTATTTGGCATCCAATTTAGAAAAGGTGTCATGACCCCAGGAGGCCAGGCCAAAGTGACACTTCCTCCAGCCAGAAGCCTGGAGACAATTAACAATTTAATAAAGACAATTATAATAAATTCTATTGGGGGACATTTATTCAAAACTACCACAGAAGATGACTCAGTGAGTCATCTCAGCTCACTTGCTGCACAAGCATGAGGATCTGGGTTCGGTCTCTAGAACTCACATCTTAAAAAAAGCTGGAAGAGACCACACACTCATGTAACCCCAGTGCTAAGGAAAGCACAAACAGAATCACAGGGGCTCACTGTCAGCCTGTCCAACCAAAACATGAAGGGCTCCATTTTCTTATATGGTAAGAGACTCTGTTTCAGGGAAATAAGGTGGAAGAGCAAGAAAGGAGGGTGCCTGATGTCCTTCTCTGGTCTCTAACTGCAAATACCACAAGGTATGTGCATGTGTATACACACATGCATACCCCACATGCGTGCACACACATATCAAAAATATACACATTTAAGAACAAACACAGGATCCTCTATGTCTGCATGCACACACATATCAAAAATATCAACATTTAAGAACAAACACAGGATCCTCTATGTCCTAAGTATAACACTGAAGGAATTTTGACACCCAAGAAACTGGCACCCAGGTCAGGAAACAGAACATCAGATGCCTGCCATGTGCTCCCTTCCAGTCACTGCGTCCCCACCCACCGAGTGAGGGGTCCTCTCTGACTCTCATCTTCAAAGTGAAAAAAAGATTTACTGTGCTTATGAGTATAATATCCAATAGCAACGGTGGCAGGGCCCTGATTGCTGGATAGCAGAAGGAGATACAGCCTCAGCACTGGCTGCCCAATAGCATCAGGAACAGGGGGAGGAGCAACAGTGCTCCTGGAAGTCGTCACACTAACCACGGCAGAGGTTGACAGTAGAAGCAAGGACAGCATCAGCAGGAGCAGTGACCAAAGAACATAGTAATGGCCATGGTGGAGGAGGGGCATGGCAATGACCTTGATGACAGCTTAGGCAGCACTGAGGTGCATCATGCACTTGTTCCGGAGGGCTCTGCCTTAGCCCGTCTGCCGCTGGAAAGAGCATTTATAGAGTTCTACAAAAGGCTTTCACAGATGAAGATGCTGAGACACAGACAGGTTCTGGAGCTTTTCCAGCATCACAGAATTTGTGTCCAGGACTAAAACTCCAACAGCCTGGCCACAGAGCTAAACCTCTCCACAGCAATCTCTCGCTAAGTCCAAGCACAGCCTAGGAGACCTGTCCTGTCATAGCGGTTAATTCTCCCAAGCTAACAACACTCGGGGTGGCAAGCTATTGCTCACAGAACCAAGATTACAGCTCCCAGGCCTTTTCTGCAGATAAGTATAGCTAGAAGATTAAATTTTGGCCAATAAAAGCAGTATGTGCCTCCCTTTCGTTTTGCTCTTTTCTTTTCCTAGTAGGTGTGAGGGCTGGAGCATGTGACTGAGAGAGCACCTCAAAATGGAGAACCACATGGCAGAGAAACTCGAGAAAGGCCCTGGTATCTCACAGACAGCTAGGAACTCTATACCATCGGCCTGGACTTTTAGATAAGGGAGAATACACATTTTCTGTATTTCTTTTTTAAAAATGAATATTTTTTTTGAAATAGGATTTCATGTATCTTGGGCTGACCTGGAACTCCCTACGTAACTGAGGATGACCTTGAACTCCTGCCTCCACTTTGCAAGAACTGGGAATAAAGGCGTGTGTCACTATACCTCGTTTATATGGTTCTAGGAATCAAACCCAGGGCTTTGCAGGGCGAGGCAAGCACTCTACCAACTGTACTACATCCCCAGCCCTCTTTTCCCTACACAAACCTAATTCCAATGATGCCCAGAGTTCTTACAATTATGGTATAATTAATATCATCCCCCAAAAGATACTTGCAAAATTTATTCCACTATGTATGGGATTCTTGACTCTAAAACAAGACTTGAGTGAGTAATCCTATAACAGACAAAAGTAGGGACCAAAAAGCCTCATTTTCATGTAATAGCTCCTTGTCACCTCACCTGGGTCACATCAAGGGCCTCAGTTTTGATTCCTCTCTCATGTTCCACCTTTCACACTTTTGCTTATCTAACCATCCTTAAAAACTATTTTCATCCTAAAAAATGAAACATTTACAGTGTTGTATGCCTACCTTATATAGGCCCCTTTCCAGGGTCATTTCTCGAAACCATGCCAAAAAGTCTGAAACATAAATATTTATTATCTACTGTTCACAGATAAGGAAGCCAAAGAAACTGATAAGGTCAGTGGCTTGCCTGGATCACACAGCACATCGGAGGCAAGACCAGGAGTGAGCCCGTCCCTCCAGACTTACCCACGCTCCTCACTCCAAGGTAAGGTTTTAGAAACTCTCAGCCACATTTGGTCAAGCCTGGGTGTCAGGTCACCCTGGTGACTTGACAAGACTCAGCTTCTACCACAGTTCTCTGGTAGTTTCTCTGGTAGTTTTGCATGACACTTCTCGTGTAGTCCAACTTCCAATTGTTCACCAGCCCAAACCTCCACCCACTGAGGCAGGCCTGTCCAGGCTGCAAGCCTCAGTTTACCCAGCTGCCAAGTGGAATAAAACTATTTCGACCAAGGGACAACATGGCAGAGTGAGGACAGATGGAAATTTGTCTTCAGGGAAACATGACTTCAAAATTCAGCTAGATTGATTCTCAGGGCCAAGTGTGATGGCACACACATATAATCCTAGAGATTTTGGTTTTTTGGAGGGGGCTGTTTGTTTTGTTTTATTTTGTTTTTCTCGAGGTAGGGTCTCACTCTAGCCCAGGTTGACCTGGAACTCAAGCTCACAGAGATCCTACCACCTCAGCCTCCCGAGTGCTGGGATTAAAGATGTGTGCCACCATACCCAGCTCCTAGCATTTTTAAAATTATCTCAAAAATAAATAAAAAGGGCTAGAGAGATGGCTCAGCAGTTAAGGCACTTGCCTGCAAAGCCAAATGACCCATGGTCTATTACTCAGTACTCATATAAAGCCAGATGCCCAAAGTGGCCCATGCATCTAGAATCCATTTGCAGCGGCTGGAGGCCCTGGTGTGCCTATTCTCTCTGTCTGTCTTTCTCCTATCTCTCTGCTTGCAAATAAATAAAAGACTTAAAAATAAATTTAAAATATTTTAAATTTATCTAGATGGGTTTCTGACCTGTGGAGTGGACTGAAGGCAAGTTTCCAAAGAACCTAAACTGGCTAAATTAAAAACTACTTTGGTGAGTCTTGTTGCCAACAATATTTCTGACCTCTTTTCTATACCCCAACCTCTTTCCTTCAGAATAAACGTGACAGATGATGAATGAAACAGCACACTACAAATACCAGATGGCCCATCCCCACTGATATCCACGCTGATTCTGCTTCTGACGAATTCCCTGATCAGCCCCAAAGCATCCTTGGGGTTTCCAGGACAATGTGGGCTGGAGACTACTCACCGATTCCATAGCGAATCTCGGGAGGAAAAACTAGAGAGCCTGGAGGCTGAAGATCTCATGTCTCAGCCGTCACATCCGAAAACGACCTGCACAGAGCGGGAAGGAAAGGGGTCATGTTAGCCAAGGAGTGGGACAAAAGACCCTGCCCTCACCCAGTAGAGGACACGTCCTGGCTAGGAGTGCCCTGGGTGCGCAGAATGGCTGGTCAACATGTGAGGGATATGCTGACAGTTCTATCACTGCAGCTCTGTGTGAGACATGCTCAGGAGCCTTCCTATCTTCTATTTCTGGCTCTACCTTGGAGAGCAATTTACAAGTCATTAACTCCTAGACCCAGGCTCCTTAAACATGAACCTACAGTATGTGTCGGGTGCAACAGACACACAGACACCTGCAGCTGTGTGCCCACAGGAAGACAGAGGAACCCACCCCAGGAAAGAGGTACATGTGGATGAACAATCATGTCTCAGGAAAGCCCCTCTGAACCTGGAAGAGGGTTGTAATTAACACATGCATACCAAGGCTTAATTAATCAATTGCAGAGTTCAATGAACTTGGCAAGTCTGGGATGAGAGGTATTGTGTAAGGGGGCAGCTTCAACATTGTCAGAAAGGAACAGAAAGAGAAGTAGAGTGGGAATCACCGTGGGTCAGGGGTCTGCCTGACCCTTCTCCACTGGTTTTCCAGAACCAGAAACACTTGATGCCACCATCCCCCTCAGCCCTATACTCAATCAATCCCCAAGACAGGTCTACCTTACTTCTGAAAACCTGCTCTCTATCTCTTCTGACACAGCTCTGGAGTAACCTGCCATCATTCCCACCTAGGGGTCACTGCAACTGTCCCTGACTGGCCCTTTTTCCAAATCTCATCTCCTATGATGAAAGCAACATAATCGATTTCTCTCTCCTTCCCTTTCTTTCTAAAGCATAATACAGAATAACAGATATGAAATACATATGCCCATCACCCGAGCCCACTCACCATCAACCCATATCAATTCTCCTCATCTATCCTTCATCCTTTTTCTTTTTTAAAAAAATATTTTTATTTATTTATTCATTTTCAAGCAGAGAGAGAGAGAGAGAGAGAGAGAGAGAGAGAGAGAGAGAGAGAGTGCACCAGGGCCACCACCTTGTGGGTCTGGCTTATGTGGGTCCTGGGGAATTGAACCCGGGGCCTTAGGCACTAGAGGCAAGTGCTTTAGCCGCTGAGCCATCTCTCCAGCCCCCTTCATCCCTTTTCTGATGCACTGTAATATTTTAATTTTTTAAAATTTATTTGTGTGCTCGTGTGTGTGTGTGTGTGTGTGTGTGTGTGTGTGTGTGTGTACCACAGCAAGCATGTGGAAGTCAGAGGACAAATTGAAGATGTCTGTGCTTCACTTTCCTTGCAACAAGAATTGCCAGATGGCAGACGAACAGGCTTTGAGCTGGCCAGCTTCAGATTGCCCTGGTTCACCTTACAGTGATTTAGGTGTGTTGAGATCACAGATGCACACACCACTTTGCATCTGGCTCTTGTGGTTGCTGCAGAAATCAATGAACTTTGGCAGACAAGCTTTGCAAGAAAGTGCCTTTGATTGCTGAGCCATCTCCCCCACCTCTGATGCACTGTAATACATACATACATATATATATATATATATATATATATATTTTGAGGCAGGGCCTCGCTCTAGCAAGGCTGACCTAGAATTCATTATGTAGTCTCAGGGTGGCCTTGAGAACTCACAGCGATCCCCCTACCTCTGCCTCTGGAGGTGAGCCTGGGTTAGAGTGATCCTACCTCAAAAAAATTTTTAATATTTTTTCATTTTCAAGCAGAGAGAGAGAGAGAGAGAGAGAGAGAGAGAGAGAGAGAGAGAGCACACCAGGGCCACCACCTTGTGGGTACTGGGGAATTGAACCCAGGGCTTTAGGCACTGGAAGCAAGTGCCTTAAACGCTGAGCCATCTCTCCAGCCCCCCAAAAAACAATTTTTAAAACAAACAAAAAGAGATTGAATGGGGCTGGAGAGATGGCTCACTGGTTAAGAGCGCTTCCCGTGCAAGCATGAGGGCCTGAGGGGGCCTCAGAGACCACTCAGTTGGATCCCCAGGACCCACATAAACAGCTTGGGATGGCCTCATGCATCTGCAACCCCAGTCCCATATGGAGCGCAGACCAAAGAATCACTGGAGCTCGTGAAAATGACAAGCTCCAGAATCAGTAAGAGAGTGGAACAGGACATCTGACATTCCACTCTGGCCACCACAGGAAAGTGCATGGGGCATCATATAGGCACATACACATACAAACACCACACCACATACACATAAGAAAAAAAAAGTCAGTAAATGAACTATGGCTTGGCTTTCCATCCTGCAGTAGTTAATATTCAGCCAACATTTACTTCTCTATATAAAAACAAACACATTTGTCTCATTAATAGGCAAGCTTGCTTTTTGTTTTTAATAAATAGTAAAATTATATGCATACCCAATAATTGTTTTAAAATACGTTTATGATTTGTTATCAGTAAATGTTTGATTTGTAGACCTATTTCATAAACCTATATATCTGGTATATAAAAATATATTTAAAAATCTTAGGGGAAAGAGGATGACAAGTGAAAAAAGTTGAAAAAGACCTACTTTAGGACCAAAGTCAAAATCACTTAACACAATCTGACTCTTGCCCACCTCTCTGACCTGCTACGAAAACACAATAATGAGGGTGACGACAAACATCGATTTCTCCTCAGAATCCCAGGTCCTCGTCTTCCTGTAACAATGACCTCAGACCCAATGTTGCTGAGCCCTGGAAACGAACTATTCCTTGCATAAAGGGAGCACGCCAACAGCTTGCTTTCCCTCACTTCTTCCTACTTCACTCCATGGGGGACTGACTGACCACTCACTCCACTCTTGGTGCTTTCCACCATGATGGGTCCAGTGTATTTCCTCACTGCCACTAAATTCTCGACTGGACACCCACCTTCTTTAGGCAACGGAATGTGGGTAGAAGTGATAGTGTGCGCTCTGGTCTCTTGTGCATCCTTCTTGCCCACCTATGGAAAGTAGCCACTGGCTGCCTTTTCATCTGCACATCAAGGTGAAGTGGGGCAGACCTGAACCCAACCATGAGTCCAGCATGATCCAGCCACACCCACCCGGATCAACCAAACCATAGCTGACCCAAACCCCATGACCACAAGTATCTGCTACCCAGCAAGACATTGCTACTCTGAAACTTCCAGCTCTCACAAAACTTGCGAGTCCACATGAAAGCATTACTTTTTGAACACCAATGTTTTGAACCCAAGTTACTTAAAAATGAAAGCCACAATCCCAAGTATGATGACAATCAACCAAGCTACTCTTGTAGCCTATCCGTATCTGCCTACTTGGTGCCAATTTGACCCTCACAAAAGTCCTTCAAGATACATGAGTCAGCTTTATAGAAGGGAAACCCAAAGCCCAAAGACATAAAATAGTATTCTGAGATAGTAAAGGGAAGAACCCGGTCCTGTATCCAGACTGTCTGACTTGAAAGCTACAGCTATGCACGAGTCCCTGGGCTACTTACCTACTTCCCCTTTCTTTCATTCCTTTGATAGGTTTTCATAGGAACTGCTGGGCAGGATGGCGATGCCACCGGGCTTTAAGAAGTAGGGCATGAGTTCTATCCCTGCTCCACCCCTAAACAGAGCCCTGTGTAGATGGATTAGCCCTTTGGTCCTCGTTTGTGAATTGAAGCCATAATCCCATCCTGACTTGTGTCACAAAACTCCAGAGACACAGCCTGAGTGGAAGAACTGTAGGAGTGGAAGTATTGTGTGGTATTTCATGCAATACCAATGTGAGTTCAGTCCCCAATAAAATGAGGTCAACATCCATGCATAGGCCAGATCTTTCCCACAGTGCTTTAGGCAAAGCACACAGGTTAATTTGTACCCTGACATGGATTTTATTTCAGAGATAATTTGTTTAATTTTTTTAAAAAAATATTTTGACAGCAACAGGCTGGAGAGATGGCTCAGTAGTTTAGGCACTTGCCTCCAGTGCCCAAGGCCCTGGGTTCAATTCCCCAGTACCCACATAAGCCAGACATGCAAGGTGGTGGCACTGGCCCATTCTCTCTCTCTCTCTCTCTCTCTCTCTCTCTCTCTCTCTCTCTTCTGTATCTCTGCTTGAAAATAAATAAATAAAATACTTTAAAAGAATTATTTTGATTTACTTGCAAGGAGAGAGGGACTGAGTATGGGTGCTTCAAGGCCTACTGTCTCTGCAAATAAGCTCCAGACACATGCACCACTGTGCACATCTGGCTTCATGTGGGTATTGGGGGAATTGAACCCAGATTTAAAGTGCTGAGACATCTCTCCAGCCCCCAGAGATTATTTCTTTCCAGGGCTATCAGGAAAACAAGGCATAAAATGAAAATCATTTAATGTTTTGTTTTGTCTCTTTGTTTTTTCAAGGTAGGATTTCACTCTAGCCCAGGCTGACTTGGAATATACTCGGTAGTCCCAGGCTGGCCTCCAACTCACAGGGATTCTCCTACTTATGGAGTGCTGGGATTAAAGTCATGTGTCACCATGCTCAGCCCATTTAATATTTTAACACTTGAAGATAAATACTGTTTGAATTTTCAGGCCATTCCCCCCCTGGGACTAGTTTTTGTAAGTGTGAGATAAATAATATTTTTAATTAACATAATCTTCTTAGAGGCAAGGAAGTACTGATAACTGAAAACAAAAATCCATTTCAAATTCATTCAGCAAATTCTTTTTCAAATAATATTTTAAATTGGCATATATGCATTGCACATGGCATTGGGCTTCATGAAAATGTTTTCATACAAGTATGTAATGTATTTTGAGCATATTTCCTCCATATTAACCCCTACATTTTTTAATGGTACACTGTATCAAACCCAGAGAAACATGCCCCTGAAATTTCAAATCTGACTCAACTTTATTTATTTATTTATTTATTTATTTATTTATTTATTTATTTATTTATTTATTTGAGATAGGGTGTTGTAGTCAGCCACACACTGCTGAGATGAATCTCTAAACCAGGCACAGTTATGGGAGGAAAGGATTTATTGAAGCTACAGATCCAGGGGAAGTTCAATAATGGCAAAAGAGGTTGGCCCCCTTTCACAGGTCCAAGCAGAGAGAGAAACTCACCATACATACACACATCAACAAAACAGGCAAGAAGGCAAAGAGGGAGGATTTTTTCCCCTTTATATAGCCTTAGGTCATAGTCTTGCAACCCTTTCCCAGATTTGTTGGACCCTTGAGTCTATGGAATTTCCTTTCCTGCACTGCCCTCCCAGGAAAGGATGTCTTGTTTCTAACTTCCCTGAGCTTCCTTTCATCCTGCCACCTACTGAGAGACTGCCTTCCTGTGAACATCAGAGACCCATCCAAGATTACTAAAAAGATCAAGTTGACAACAAAACTTAACCATCACATGAGGTTTTACTATGGAGCCCAGGCTTGCTTTCATCCCATGATCCTCCTGCCACCATTCCAAAGTGCTGGGATTATGGGTGCACCACATATCAAGACAAAGTCAGCTATCTTATAACTCTACCATTTGGCCAGGTAACTCTGGACCCCTGCTATCCCTCCTACATCCCCCTGCCCCATTGCCACATAAATCATGAGTGTCCCTGCCCAGCACTACCTACTGTACTACTATAGAGAGACACAGGCAAGATCCTGAAGAAGCCTGTCCCAAGAAGCCCCTCTCCCTAGCAATGCTAAAGCTGCTGCTCCTTGTTCTGGATTCTTCCATAATTCATTCCTGGCTGCTTAAAACAACAGCAGTCAATGATGATTTGAGCCTCTCCTCTCCAAAGAGAACAAAGGATTCCATCCAAATGGCCAGAATCACTGACTTGTGGGATCCATGATGACGGTGAATATTTATTCTTGGTCCTACTCCCTGAGGCTCTGGACCAGTGAGGAGACTGAGCAAAGTCAGCCAAGGTCACTGCCCATAGAGAGCTCACAGTCCAGTGGGTAGAGGACAGGCAGCTGCTGTGATAAAACCTGGGTATGTAAACGATGGCATAGGGCTTGCCTCACAAACACTTATTAAGTACCTATTGTATGCGCTGGCTAGAACCTTCCATGATGAGAACCCTCCCACCCATTAACATACTGGAAAAAAATTATTAAGATAAATGTAAAGAATTAGTGACTAGCAGAATAGATATATCTTTGCTTACGGAAGCAGACTTTAGTTAAATAACTTCACAGGCAATGAGATAAAGGCCAAGTGGGGTGCCACCGGAGCCTACATTCTACAAGTGATTAGTAGATTACCCTCAGCATTGTGAAGAGAATTAAAAATTTTTTTTATTTATTTGCAAGGAGAGAGAGAGACATAGAGAGAGAGAGAGAGAGAGAGAGAGAGAGAGAGAGAGAGAGAGAGAGAGAGAGAATGGACATGGCAAGGTCTGCAGCCACTGCAAACAGATGCATGCATCACTTTGTACATCTGGCTTTACGTGGGTACTAGGGAATAAAACCTGGGTCATTAGGCAAGCACCTTAACCACTAAGCAATCTCTCCTGCTCCCGTGTGAAGAGACTATGAATACACATGGATGCTACAGAAATTGTCTCAGGAACTTGAGGAGAGAGGAACCAAATAACCTTGAGCCACATGTTGGGCAACAGGCTCGGCTGGCTCACCCTCTACTCACACTACCCACACCTCACCCAAGCAGAAGCAGGTTCCACTCAATCTGAGCCACCATGAAATGACACACTGCTGTCAGGGTCCTCCGGGAAGAATTGCAAGTACGAAGTGAAATTCTGAAGATATCTAGGGTTCCTTGTGCTGGTTCCTGTTTTAACAGCACCACTGAGAGGTTCTTCAAACCTATCAGAGGACACACTGAGAGCGGAGACATGTGCTGCTATTCCCCATGCTCACTTAGTTGAAGGCGGGAGCAGCAGGCAGCCAGGTGATGAAGGAATTCAAGCAGTGCAAAGAGGAAGGCATGTAGAGCAGAGATTAACACAGCATTGTGGGCCCTGAGTCTGACTATGTGAAGGGTGAGGTGATGATGGTTCCTTCCTCTGAGTCCATTTCCTCTGGAAAATGGGGATGCAGCAGATTAGTAGGATGCTCACATTTACTGCTTCCAAGGTCACATGTCATTAAAGGCCAGGGCATCCTGCTGCAGGCCACACCTGCCACTGTCTCCTCTCCACCACCCACAGGCCAGCTTAGAGATGGCCAGAGAATTAATGTTCCCATGTACAGACTTCAGATCAGGATGGGTGGGAAGGAGGGAATAAAAACCTCAGCTCTCACAGCACTGAAGGTCCCCACAGGAATGACATCCAGCAGGGTAAGAGTCCCTTCACTGGCTATGTCTTCTCCGGCTCATTACTTCATGCCTTCACCTGTTTCCTCAGCTCACTTCCAAAGAATCGACTTAGACTTTCACATGTCCTCGGTGTGGCGTTCAAAGAGATCCCACCCTCAGAGAGGCATGAAGATACTTTCCATGCACTGTCATTTGTTGGAAAGACAGGTCATGAAGTATGACAAATGCCATCAAACAGCAGGTGTGTGACAGACAAATCAGGAGGGTCTTTGATTGAAGTTTTTGCCTGAAGATGAGGTTCACTGAAGAAGAATCTTTGCTGCCAACTGTTGTTTTTCTTCAAGATAGGGTCTCACACTGGCCCAGGCTGACCTGGAATTCACTCTGCATTCCCAGGATGGCCTCGAACTCACATCCTCCTACCTCTTCCTCTGGAATTAAAGGCATGCACCACCACGTCCAGTAAGAAGCATCTTAATTTCATGTTCAATCTTTGATCTAAATATTCCCTACGTTCTTTTCCCTTTTAAATGATTGAAGCTGTCAGTTTAAAGCAAATCTCCTGCTTGACTGACAAATATCAGACCCTTTCCCTATGCCTGGCTGCAAAGGCAGCTGCCTAGAAGCAGAACTGGATGCCTGCCCCAGGATGAGCAGGGACAGGGGCTGGAGTTCCCAAATCCTGTTGGGCTGAGAATGCCGCTGCTGCTGCTTCTGAGCTCTGTCGGGGGCCGTGGCATCCACATCGTCACCCCTGCCAGTGTTCCAGGAGCCACTGGAACTGTCAAACAGACATTCTCCATAGTTTCTGGAGCTACCATCATCACAGGCTGCTTTAAATATCTTGCAACTGGGGCTGGAGAGATAACTCAGTAGTGAACGGCATTTGCTTGCAAAACCTACTGGCCTGGGTTCAATTCCCCAGCCAGTACCCACGTAAGACAGATGCACAAAGTGGGGCATGCATCTGGGGTTTGTTTGCAGTGGCAAGAGGCCCCAGCACAACCTTCCCCCTTTCTCTCCCTCTGCTTACAAATCAATCAATAAAAAGTGTGTGTGTGTGTGTCTTGTTCAGGGAAACTTGATTCAGCTACTGATACCCAGAAGAGAATTCAACCGGTCCCAAATGCCCAGGAAGACTTTGTTCCAGTCATAGGAATGACTATAACTGTCATGGCTGAGATTCCAACCTGGCTTTGCCCTGGGAGACTCTGCTTGAGTCACAGTAACTCCAGACACACTGCTATAGTTCCTAGAGACTTTGCATTGTCCATGACCTCTTCCGATGATGCCTACCTAACAGCTGTGACAAATAGCCACACACACAGCCACAGGACCCTCTTGGGACAATTCTCAATCTGGTGGGGAGGAACTACCCTAAGCCACGGTAGCTAGTGCTTATGTGTGACCGGCTATATAAACAGCTCTCCTCGCACTCGTCCAGAATGGTCTAAGAGACCTTTCTCCTATGCTGTGCCCATCTAGTGCTGCATCCCAGGTCTCCATAAAGCCTTACTGAGTGCTTTATTGCCTACTTGGTATCTTTATCACAAGAAGAACAAACTGACTTGAGAACATGAAGAACAGACCCTCCCAGGGCTATCAGCCCCAAGCACACCCAGCAGCAGCAGCAGCAACTAGAAGGCCATTGCAGAGTTCTGGGAGCCTAAACTATGAAGGGCTGAGACTGTGGTAAGTGAAAGGCTGTGAAGTCAGGAGACTATGGGAAGGCTATGAGCTCTGCCACTAGAAGAATTCCCGAAGCCACCAAGAGTCACTGGCTCCAGCTACCAAGATGCTGTTAACATGAAGAGCTGAGGGTCCCAACATTCCATGCTCAGGACTTTAGTGCCAGCTTGTGGGTGCTGAGACACTGGTACTTAAAGCTCCTAACTTCAACGCTGAGAGAAGAGGGTCATTACACCCTAGGCTTGGAGCTTCTACACTCAGGGAGCTGCACTTTGTCTATTAAAGACAACCATCAGCCAATAGATGACAAGAAATCACCACTATGATGGCAAGTGAAAACTAGAAAGGTCACCTACGGCTCAGAGTCCTAACTCAGCAACATGAGTTAGGCATACCGGCAGGACTAGCAGCACGGACATATAGGTTCCACGTGGCTGTTCACTCTGTTGGTGTCCAATGACCTCTGCCCAATGAGAGTCAGAAAGGATGAAACTTTGAAGCCACCTTCCAGAAACAGTGTTCCAGACTCCACTCAGTCCAAGAACAAGAGCAGAGTTTGCATGAGAAGTCTTACTTCTGCTGCATGAAGCCTCATGCTAAGTGCTCCCTCCCAGCATGCAGGCCTGGCTAGATGCCAGCCATTCTGCCATCTGCAATCATACTAAGTTCTTACTCGGCCCAGGGCAGTGAGAAGCACAGCATTACTTCATCTTAGGGAGGAGACAACAATCCTAACAGAATAAGTAACAATTTTAAAAATTAACAAGGCTGGAGAGACAGCTCAGCAGTTAAGGTGCTTGCCTGTAAAGCCTGAAGACCCTGGTTCAATTCCCAAGTACCCACGTAAAGCCACATGCACAAAGAAGTGCATGCAATGGCTGGAGGCCCTGGAGCACCTATTCTGTCTGCCTCTCTTCTCATTCTCTCTCTCTCTCTCCTTGCAAATAACTATATAAAATATTTTCTAAAAATAAAAAATATTTAAAATAATATTAATAAATAACAAAGCCAGAATACTGTGTGTGTCACATGCCCTGCAAGAATTCTTTCATAAAATCTGAGCTAGGAATTACTTTTATTTCATTTTAGAGAGAAGGGAACAGCATCTTGGTAGAGTTTTGTTTTGTCTTGCTTGTGTGTAATATGGAGTGTGTTGTTTGATGTGTGCTGTATGCACATGTATGTGCCCATGTAGTGCCCTGCTGCTTGCCTGCAGTGGCTGGAGTTAAAAGTAGGGTGTCCCACTTCATTGCTTTCTTCTGCCAGTTCTATTGCTGAGCTGGAGTTTCGAATACTTATCCTGGCGCTGTATTCCCATGAACTTCAGGGATTCGCAATTCTCTGCTCCCCTGAGACTATACTAACTAATGCTTCTCTTGTCTTCTTCTTTTTTTTTTTTTCTGAGTCTCTTATCTCAAAATTGCAAACTGGGCTCCTCCAGAATAATCCAGGGTACATATCCTATTTAACAATGAAGCTTCCCTTTTAATGATAGCACATCCAAATGTTCTACTGATGAGTGGGAAAGGGTTTTGTTCTCTTCCACAGCTCTTAGAAGAGACTATGGTTACAGAGTCATTTGGTAACATCCAGCTGTTTATGTGGGTCATGGGGATCAAACTCAAACAGTCTCTCAGGCCCTCATACTTACACAGGAAGTGCTCTTAACTGCTGAGTCATCTCTCTAGCCCTTGCTAGAGTTTTTATGTTTAATAAATGAAACCTTAGATATGGCAAAGTCCTTCTTTCCTTTAAATCCTGGCAGCCTCCAAAGAGAGGCCTCTGCCACATACACCACCCCACGCCCATGTCAGAAGTGAAAAAGGACCTTCCAGAAGAAGCTAACTCATTCAAACTCATTCCTTGTTCCTATCAGCATCCACCACCCAGCAACCTGACTTGACTGACTTCATAATTGCCTGAACCTGCCGATCTTTGATGGCCATACTTTACATTTTGTAAGTCTGAAACAGAAAGTGCCTCCCTATCAATGCAATTCAATTTCTGCTTTTTCTGTGGATGCTGTTACAATATCAATAACGCATCCTATAATCAAAGGAATCTCAGAATAAAAAAAAGTGGTGTGTCTAAGCAACATTCAAATGTCTAACCCAGCACAGAACTTACAAGCCTGTCAATCTGATACAGAAGCCAAATCCACTCCTTGAGATCTTCCAAACAACCCTTCAAAGCACACCTGGCCCACATGAGGATTCACCCACACAGCCTGAAGTCTCTCTGTAATTCACAACCCTCAGGCTGGGCATTCCTGCAGATCTGCATGGCTCATGAGAAACGAACGAGCCCCTCACCATCAGTCCATAGGTAACGTGTCTAATGATTGCCTGTTATACTGGGAGATTTTGAACTAGATATTTGACTGTATCCTCTATTTGCTAGGCGTGTTTAAGTATTTGTTGATTTCTACAACAGGTGCAGATAATAACGAGGTGCCAAGCCAAGCTGGGAACTTTTCTGGTGCAAGACAGACTGTGGAATCAATACTTCCAGGTACCTGCAAAGGCAGAAGTTGCTATAAATGAGAGATATAATGCACAGGATCAGGTAGAGTGATATCAGGTTTGGGGGCTAAACAGGAAGCTATCAGAGAGAGCCGAAGAAGGAATTCTAAGAAAGGCTACTCCCTGGATAGATGCTGGATGGTCTACCTGCCACACCTGAGGCGTGGTGACACCTCCAGAAGCATATGGGAAGTATGTGCTATTTCAAGTCCTTACATTTGAGTTTCCATCTAAATGCTTGTGACCACCTACACACATATCTAGATTTGCATTTGGGATGTTCTGGACCTGAACATTAATTGGAGCAGAAGAAAAAGGATGAGTCCTGGGTCTGCCCTTGCCAGCCTAGGGTAAGCCACCTCACCTCACTGACTCACTTTCCTCGTTTGTAAAGCTGACATAATACGAGTCTCAAGCCAGGCATGGCCACCTGGAATCCCAGCACTCAGGAGCTAGTGGCCGAAGGATCATCCTTGGCTACACAGTAAATCAGAAGCCAGCCTGGGTCTCTGTCTCAAAAGTTAAAAAAAGCCAGGCGTGGTAGTGAATGCCTTTAATCCTGGCACTCTGGAGGCAGAGGTAGGAGGATATCTATGAGTTTGAGGCCAGTTTTGGACTACAGAGTGAGGTACAAGTCAGCCTGGGCTCAAGTGGAGACTCTACCTAGAAAACAAAAACAACAAAATAGACTCAAGGACCTGTTTGACCTTTAACCCTTCAACAGCTATCTAGAAACTAAAGTTAATAATAACTAAGGCTTTTCTTGCTGTGTTTGGGTTTTGTTATTGTTTTTTTGTTTTTTTTTGGGGGGGGGTTTGAGCCTCTAGTCTCAAAATTGCAAACTGGGCTCCCCAAGAATAAGCCAGGGTACATATTCTATTTAACAATGAAGCTTCCCTTTCTACTTTAATGACAGCACATCCAAATGTTCTACTGATGAGTGGGAAAGGGTTTTGTTCTCTTCCACAGCTCTTAGACGCTTGCCTCATAGCAGGTGCTCAGTAAACACCTACAGTCAGAATACATTACCTGAATTAGATAAAAACAAGGGCAACAGCAGGAAGACTTCTGCATGAGTTGTCAAAAGGGGATGTGGAGATGCCCTTGGTACTACAGGGCATCATGAGACCTCAAACCAGCCCTCACATACCACCTACTCCTCCAGCTGGACAGGAAGCCACACAACACATTACCTCGCAGCCATACCTGAGGAAGCCCTGTGGCCTGGGAACACTGTTGCGGGAGAATTCTAACCTTTCAATTTCTCTCTAAAAATCTGCCTTTGCCTCTTAGAAATTTTATTGCCTGAATAAGTGACTAGTGTGTGCTCAGCCCTAAATGGGACATCTCGACCACCCCTCTAAAACCCAAGGAACATTCCAGAAAAGGAAGCTGAAAGAATATAAGAGATAGGGAGGAGAGCTGCAGAATGCCATTTTCTGGGACATGACGTGATCCTTACACTGGTGAGCTCATAGAGGCTGTGGTTTCCTGAACAAGACATTCCATCAGGGATGGGGGAGGGGCTCAGGAGATCTTCCCAGAAAGCTTGTCAGTTGATGGTTGTTGGGGGATGGACAGTCATGTTCTTCAGTGGCCTGACCACTGGTCAGTCACCCATTCTTCAGTTTTTAAAAAAATGCTCATGCAAACAACCCTCATTTAACTTAGTAGGTCACAAAGAAAGAAAAGACAGACATGTAAGAATGAAAGCGGACTAGTTGGAAAGAAGGCATTTAGGAGTGAAAGAGGAGAAGAGGGTAATGGAAGGTGGCTATGATCAAATACATATATGCATGATGAAATTTGCCAGAAAATAAACAAATAGATATTTTTTCAAAGAGAAATTTTACTGCCTGTCAAAGATCTAATTCTATGAGGCTTCTTTTCAAAATGATGTTCTCTCAGATCTACACTCCTTCCTTCTCATGAAGCTTTAAATATTTTCTATTTCAACAGCTGCTTGTCTCCAGGCAGAGGATGCCAGGCTGGGCTGGGCTGGAAGCGCTGGCTCACCTTAGTTCCAGGGCTGCTCCCCGAGCCGCTTACTGTCACCTCCAGAGGTGAACAAGCTGCTGACTTTAGGGTGTCCACTGGAAATGGATGCCCTTGGAAAAACTCCAGCCACCCCATGTTCCTCCCCTGCTTCCTCTCCAGAGAAAGACTCCAGGGAATAAGACTCTCGAGCTATAACACCATCCATGGTCCAGGAAATGTTTGGTAAGTGGATGAATGAATAAATTGCCAAACACTCACACCAAGTCTTTCCTATCAAAGTCCTTAGTAGCTAAGAGGCAAACAGCGTGTAATCGGTGTCTGGATTCCTGCAAGCCTCCTGCTTGGCAACTATCTGTCATGTAGGATGTCCCAAGAGCCTACTGTCAATCAAAGTGCTCTTAGATATCAACCAAGTCTTCCTACACTCCCCAAGTTCTTCTTTCTGAATGACAAAGGAAGACAAGAAGCTAGGCTGAGGTGGATGGATTAATGCCCCCAGAGAAGCAGTCAGTAGAAGACCCACTGGATCCTAGGTGTGTCAGGTGCTGGTGGAGACTTGAGAATCTCACCAGGCACATCTTACAAGCATTGTGAAGCCCCTGGCATCAGAGACTTCCCACTATGGCATCGTGGCATCTGAGAAGTTCCTTATTCTCTAAAAGTTGATGATAACTGTGACCCAATGAGTCAGTACACAGCAAAACTAGAAGAAACCAGGATGGGGAAGTGGCTCCGTCGGCAGAGTGCTTGCCTCACATGCATGAAGCCCTGGGTTTCATCTCCAGCAATACCTAAACTAGGTGTGGTGACCAGTGTAATTCTAACACTCGGGAGGTGGCGGCAGAAGGATCAGAAACCTAAGCTATATAATTAAGTCTAGGCAGGCCTAGGATACATGAGTCTAAATAAATTTATCTAAATAAAGAAACAAACCAACAAATAAATAAATAGATGATAGATAGATGATAGGTAGATAGATAGATGATAGATAATAGATAATAGATGATAGATAATAAGTAAAAGGAGGAAAAAACAAGGGGGAGGACTTCACGCCAAAACAAAAACCACTACTCCCAGCACACATCCACGTACAGTTGCACACACGCACACAGACACAAGCAAGTGCAAGAGAACATGTGTGGCTGTGGCAGGCCCTCTCTATGGCCAGCTCTCAGACAGGCAGCCGGGCAGTTCCCACATGCCCTTCCAGAAGCCCTGAAAAAGGACTTCATGTGCTGGGTTGGAACATTCCAGAGTCAGCCTGTTTCCTCTACTTGAGCACTTTTCCTGGCTCATTCTGACAGGAGACACAGGCAGGAAGAGCAGCCCCCTCTCCACATGGGCATGCTGTGGAAACAGCCAGCTGTATGGGTAAGCCTGGAGGCCCAGGCTTGCAGACGCCGCACCCAGATGACCCTTAAGAGACAGGAAACCAGGAAGCACTGCCTTATGGGAGCTTTACAGACTGTCAAAACCAACCAGTAGGAAAGGATGCACCTTCAGCCATGGCTAGATTCCAGGACTTACAGGGCATGCTCAGGGAGGGTACTCTCCTATCTGTAGGCTCTGTGCTCTGGGAGGGACAGGGGACAGGGGGTAGATTCTCTGGCAGGCTTGCCCCAAGGGGCTGCTGGCCTTCAGACCCATGTCCACGCATAGCACAGCTGACAGTTTTAGTAAAAGCCAGATGCTATGTGTTCATCCTGGACCCTTCTCTGCTGTCCAGCTGAGGCCCTTGCATAGTTGGCAGTGTATGTCATGTGTGCCCAGATGGTACAAGGTACAGACTTAGGAAGGGGAATAGAACTTAGCCAAAGGAAAGTAGAGAAGGGGAGAGAAAGCAAAGAAAGAGGAAGGAAAGGGGAGAGCAAAAGAGGAAGATTCCTTCTCAGTGTTATGGAAAACATTTCTAATGATAAAAGTGGGCTGTTTCACATGAGGACAGCTAACTAACTACCAGCTTGGGGAAAGGCTGACGCAGAGGACAGACCGGAAGAACAACAGGAAAGAGAGCTGGCGTTCCTGGAGCAGAGGCTGTCTTGAATCCCATTGTGATGTCCCCACTTCTCTTGTCCAACATGTCCCAGCTGACCTCAGGGACTACTGAGAAGGCTCCCTCCCTTCTGATAGCAGACGGCTTTAGCCAACAAGGAGCTCCAGGAGGAGAAGGGAGGGAGAGGATTGCTTCATTCACTCTCATCCCCAGAGACTCTCTGGAGGTCACTGCAGATAATCTTCCAGAAGCCTGAAAGCTCAGCTCTGGCCATGGCCCCCTCTTTGAAGCCTTTCCCACCTCTAGGATCCCAGGGACCATCCTTCCCTGCCTCTCAAAACTGGACATCCACAGGAGCACTGGGGCTGCAATCCTGAAGGTTGCACTATCCACACCTGCCCACACCTTCCTAAAGGTCCTTCCCATGGGCAAAGAGCAAAGGAGAAGCAGTTAAAGGCTTGAGTCATTAAGGAAATGTGAATCAAAACACTACTTCATCCCCCCTAGGTCTGCCATGGTCAAGAAAATGGCAAGTAACTAAGTCTTGGTGAAGATGTGAACAAACCAGAACATTTGAATATTGCCAGTGGGAATGTAAAATGGGTCATTGACTTTGGAAAGTTTAGCAGCTCGACAGTTAAATATAGACTTATCAGATGACCAGGCAATTTCACTCCCAGGTATCTGCTCCAATGAGTTGAAAACATGCATCCAAATAAATCCTTATAAATGAATGTTTATAGCAACTCTCTCCACAATGATTAAAAGATAGAAACAACCTAAATGTCCATCAACCAATGAATGAATAAGCAGTGCAGCCTATTTACACAATGGAACTATTCAGCCACAGAAAAGGCAATGAGCAGCTAGGGAGAGATGGCTCAGCGGAAAAGAGTGCTGGCTGTGCAAAACTGAGGGACAGAGAAGGCCTGAGTCCATCCCAGCCAGGTGCACCTGTACCCCCAGTCCTGTAAGGGTGGGGAGTACAGAGGAGAATTGTTGGGGTTCACTGCTCAGCCAGTCTGATGGCGAGAGCACTCCATCTCAAGGAAACCATTCAGAAAAGCAATAGAGGACATCTGATGTTCTCTCATCTGGTCTCTGTGCACATGCACGGTGGGATATGCACACAGGTACACACACACATACACACTGCATACACTGTACATACACACATCACTCTATGACACACACATATATACACACAAACAACAACAACAACAACAAGGAATGTTGCAGGTATGGTGGAATATGTCTGTAACATGAGGAGGGCGGGCAAAGGCAGGAGGATTGCAAACTGAAGGTAGCCTGGGCTACATAGTATGACCTTGTCTTAAAGAAATAAACCAAAACAAATAATAAATAAAAACCTGAATGAAACTCTGGCATAGGCAACATCACAGGGGAACCTTAAAAAACACCGTACTAACATGCTAAATGAGAGCCAGACTCACTGTCTTACATGTTGGATTCCTGATACATGAATCATCCAGAATAGGTAAATCCAGAGAGACAGAAAGCAGATTGGGTGTGACCAGGGACTAGAAATAGGAACAATTTGTGTGCTGGGTAGATCATTTCTTTCTGGGGTACTAAAAACATCTTGGGACTAGACAGAAATGATGGTTGCTTACTGGGAATGTCCTCAGCATCCCTGAACTGCATGCTTCCATAAGGTTAACAATTTCATGTCAATCTTACACCAATTAAAACCTTTATGAAATTATCCTAATTCAAGGGGGCTGTGTGTTCCCTAATGGGACAATGACCATGGGCCTGCAGTTATGACCCATGTCCTCCCTGTCTCTTCAAGCCAGACTTATTATTTGCAGCCAGAGGTTTCTGGATGGATAGTGCCACTCAACAGCTTCCCTGCTGCTTGACCTCAGACAACTGTCTTGGCTTCTCTAAATCTGGCTAAAAAATACCATTTTCAGGAGGTTGGTTTCGGGTTATTGTGACAGCTTCTAGAAGAACATAAAAGATGCACTTAGAACGTTAGGTGGGACTCAAAGGGTGACTTCGTCTTCCCAATGGCAGTACTTCCTTTCCGGTAGAACTGGTGTCATGCTGGCACAGGGAATGACAGCTTTGTCACCAGTTCATTGGCACAGACCTCCACTTCACCCCTCATTGTGGGTGAGCTCGGTTCCCACATCTGTGGAAACAGGTACAATGTTAAGTGATGATGGAAGTAAAGCTTTCAACACAGTCTCTGGCACCTAGCAGTGGTTGGTAGAGTTCAGCTGCTCTTCTCATTATCACAGCAGAAGTACAGAGCCCAATCATCAGTGTAGCAGAGCTCCCTCCTCCCCTCCCACCAGCAGCTGTGCTCGGAAAGTGTCCTGGGCAGACTAAGTACAGAATCAATAGCATCAGAGCCTCTCTCTAGATCAGGGGTTGGCAAGCCATGGCCCTGACCATACCTGCCACTTACTAGTTTTGCTTCTCCACACCAAGCACACCCATTCCTTCAACCCAGCATTATGTGACTGGGTTTTAAAGCCCACTCACCACTTGTGACAGAGATTGCTATTCACTGGGTTTCCTGGGCATGCTGCCAGACTACATTTCCCAGACTCCCCTGCAGCTGAATGTGATCATGTGTCAGAGTTCTAGCCAGAAAGGAGGGAGGAACTGTTGTAAATTGTTAAAAGGTTTTTAAGAAGTGGGTGTGGAGCTGGAGAGATGGCTCAATGGTTAAGGCGCTTGCTGGGTTTGATTCCCCAGTACCCACGAAAAGCCAGATGCACAGATGAGGCAGCTAGAGGCCCTGGCCCCACCATTCTCTCTACCTGTCTCTCTTCTCTCTACCTTTCTCTGCTCGCAAATAAAAAAAAAAAATTTTAATAAAAAACAGGAGGGTGCGGCTCCTCCAGCTTCTCCACCTCTGCCTAGGGAAGCAGGCATGGATGAAGCGCCAGAGCCAAGCAGGGCCACAGAAAGAGGAAGAGGCCAGAGTCTGAGTGCGGTGACTAGAGGAAAGTTGCCCATTTAATAGAAATACCCAGTTTAGAGAAGAAAAAAACCAACATTTCTTGTGTTTGAGACATTGAGGGGACTGTTTGTTACTTCAGCTATTATTGCCCTAATTCTGTGACACCATCTTTGTGTATTGAACTGTCACTGAGCTGAATTACACAAGGTTGCAATTCATGCCAAAAAAAAAAAAATCTACATCAGAATACCTACATGTCAGAGCCTGTAGATTTCAAATACAATTATAAGAATATCTGCTCTTAGGAACCCACAGAATAATAGAGATAAAGCATCAACAAAACCAAACATAGAAACATGAAAATATGACACATGCCTTAAGAAAAGCTTAAGCAAGGCCCCGTGAGGCACAGGGAGGGTGAGGTCAGGAATAGCTCCTGGGAGATGAGTATCCTAGCTCACTCAGGAGGAGTCCCCAAACAGACCATTATGACTCAAGTTGAGGGCAAGGGTGGAGGCCTGACCCAGAGAGGCATTCAAGGGGTGGCACGCCAGGAACACCATCCACAGGGTAGAGGAATGGAAGGAGAACAGGGGAGAAGGTGAAGTGGGAGAAGCATGGAGCCCTAAAGGTTAAAAAAAATACAGAAATCCGGCATGGGGCACACCATGGGGGTGGAGGCAGGAGGATCAAAAGTTCAAGAAAAACCTCAGCTACAGATCGAGCCAGCCTGCAACACATGAAACTCAGTTTCCAAAAAGGAAAGAAAAAAAAATAGTAACTGTAAGCTGAGCTAGACATGGGAGTTGTACAATGTCCTCATGTCACTATGACCGCCCATTTTCTAGTCCAGCTGACCAGTATCTGGAGATACTGTCTAGATCTCCAGTTCAGGAAGCTGATGAACCTGTCAGTCCAGCAGCCATGACCCCTCTCCTGTCACTCTCCTACATCCTCTGCCTCGTAGACAAGCCGACAAGCTATAGAGAGCACTCCACTCACCAAGGGCCCTTCAGCAAGGCTGACTCGGACCACACGCCCTTCCCGTAAAAAGGTCCAGAGTCACCTTGAAGCTGGAGGTTTTAAATGGTTTGATCTTCCTAGGGACCTGCTGGGATCAGCACAGACCCTGCCTGGGAAGAAAGGGACCAGGCAGATTCGTTCAGTCATGAGAGCAGTTTCTGAGGACCTAGGTGGTGGGCATGGAGACAGCACAGTGCTTAGGAGTGGATAAGAGAAGCCCACAGGCCAGTGACCCATCAGCATAGCAGATGTGCTGATAAGGTCCAACTTCTATTCTAGGGATCCGCAAATGGCAGGCTGGTCATCCACACGCAAAACAGAAAGATCTGTTGCCACCAACACCAAGCATAAGGGCATGCAAGAAAGAAGACAGTTCTGTCCTCAAGGAGGGGACAGCCAGCAGACTGGATACAAAGTATCTCCACAGCCCACCCAGTCTCCCCAGGATGGCCTGCCTGTTAATGGCCCAGCTTGGTTGAGTGTGATGGTTAATCTTGTCAGTCTGATGGGATGTTGACTTAACTAAGGGGCACACTTCTGAGAGGGTGTGTGAGGGCATTCCCAGAAAGTATTAACTGAGGGCTAAGGACTCTCTACCAGAGTCGGCAGCACCTTCCAGAAGCACCCAGATGTAATGACACCTAAGGGAAAAGTGCTGCTTGCTTGCCCGCCTTTGTGTATTGGGATGAGTGCATCTACCTCTGCTGCAGCTGACATCAGATTCTAGCTTATCCTGATATGGACTGAAGACCAGTGACTTTCCAGGAATTTTCCAGACCATCAGCACCAGATTAAGACAGTAGAGGCATCCAACCTCACAGACAGAGCAGCTACCAGGTTCTCAGCCTCTCCAGTGTGCAGCCATTGTTGGACCACCCAGCCCCTATGGGTGGTAAGCCATTCTCACAAATCCCTTTAGAATCCATATTCCTTCTATTGGTTCTTCTCCTCTAGAGAACCCTGCCTAACATGGGGGGGGGTCTGGGTGAGCTGAGAGAGGACAAGGGAGGGAGGGAGGGAGGGAGGGAGGGAGGGAGGAAACCTAGGCATTCAGAATCCATCCATCCCATCACCTCCACTGACTCCACTCTGGTCCAAAACACTTTGGCTTCTTGCACACCTTCCTAGAGCACCTGCCAACTACTTCCCTGCTTCTACTCATGCCCTTTGACCCACTCTACACAGCAGACAGTAGGAGGCTGGTGTTTAAAAAGTAAGCCAAGTTCATAACATTCTACTGCTCAGATCCCTCCAACAAGCTCCCTTTGCACTCAAAATGGCCTGCAAGATCAACAAGACCCTCTCCCCACCCCTAACACGCTTTCCTTTTATCAGGGACTCTTACCACATCATCTACCCAAGCACACTGGCCTGCTTAAGAGTCTTTTAATATAGTGTTTCACCCATAGGACCCTAGACTGCCATGGCTCATTCTTGCAGCAAATCTGGGTGTTTGCCTAAATGTCACCTTCTTAGGGAGGCTCCTTGAACACTCATCTGACAGTGCACAGAAGAGCTCTCCCCAGCCTTTTCTTCATGAGTTCTTCCTCCATAAGTCTTTGTCTTCATCTCATACACCATCTGCTCAGTGTTGGTGTCTGCTTCTTCCACCAGAATACAAGCTCTATGAGGACTGGAACTCATCCTCACTTCTGTTCTCAACTATTGCCCACCCCTTAGGATATGATCATACGTAGCACAAACTCAAGGAAATATGCACGAAATAAACACTGGGGTTTCTGGCTGGAGCAGCAGCAGAACAGAAGTGGGATAGGGAAAGGGACACTTCGGGTGACCAAGTCATAGGAAAACAACGTGGCTGTTCTACCCAGTGATGATTTTTTGTATATGTACATATGTATGTACAGTGTGCATGTGTGGATATGCTGATGTGGTGGCCAGAGGAAAACATCAGGTATCCCCATTCGTTATTCCCCCACGTGTTTTTCTTCTTTTAAAAATATTTTTATTTATTTATATATGTGTGTATGGGTATGCGAGGGTTTCCTGTAACTACAAATGAACACCAGATTCTTGCACCAGTTTTTAGTCTGACTTTATGTGGGTATTAGAGAATAGAACCTAGATGGATGGGCTTTGCAAGCAAGAGCCTTTAACCACTGAGCCATTCCCCAGCCCAAGGGCCCATTTTTCTTTACGATGGAGTCTCTTACTGATTCCAGAGCTTGTTACTGGGAGCCCCAGAGATTCTCCAAACTCTGCTACCCACAGGACTGAGGGTACAGATGTGACCGGCCACATCCAGCTGTTTACACGGGTGCTGGAGATTTAAAGCCTGGTGGTCTCAGGCCTATCAGGGCCTCATGCTTGCACAGGAAGTGCACTCATTTTAAAGCCATCTACAGTGGAGTTCATCTTTCTGCCTTTTTCTGGCTTTTCTGTGATAATCTCAGTAACTGGAGAGCAATGGGAACTTGCAAGTTCCTCCTCCAATACGAGTTACAAGATCTTTCAGAAGCGTCCTCCAAACACTCAGACACTCTTGACACCAGCGATAAGTTTAACCCCACAAAGTGCAGGCCTTTCTAATTCCCACTCCTTTGCTCCTGACATTTGGTTTCACACACTGACAAGCCCTTGGCCAGACACTTGTGTCTGCATGGGGCTAAGTGGAAACCCCCGACTTTAACCAGGACCTCTTGGGGGCCACGGACACATCCTTTCATGTCCACACACTCTGCAGGGGATGTCAGCAGAATAGATGCAAAGAAGAGAAAACTAAGACTCAGAGGAAGGAAGTTACCCAAGGTCACAAAGCAAGAAATGGACCCAGCGAGGTACCCGGGACTCTAACAGCTGGCTTTATGCTCCATGACATGGAAGGACTCACACTCTTATGTTTGCATCATTTAAGTCGATTTCTCCCCTTGGGTTCCTGTTGCCTCCCAATGCACTTGAAGGGAGAACGCAACCCTAAGCTTGGAGCAGAAGGAGGCACAACTGAGCCCCTGGAGGGGCAGTGCTCACCTCTTCCCAGTGAAGGATGAGGCCCATCTCCTCAAGCCTGTCCCTGTCCACCTCCCCAGAACGAAGCTGTCTCTGCCTCCCAACCCTGTTCCCACTCTTCCCACCCCACCCACCAAGCTCTCCCCAGTCTCTGCCTACACTAGCCCTGATGGCTATCCTTGGCCCCAAGCACTCTCTGTTCCTTGTCTATTCAAGGCCACCATCTCTGAGAACACTGGGAGATCCCGCTTGTCAGGCCCACAGCACATCAGAACTCACTTCGTCTTTGAGCAGTGGTTCCTCCGTGTCCCCGTTCCCCAGACTAGGAATGTTTCTGGCCCACCACCAAGGAAGTCTTCACTAGGTGCCACCTGAGCAGGAAGATATATCCACAGCCGTTCCAGCAGGAAGAATACGTGTGATGATCTAGATGCCTAACATCATCACCGTCACCATCATCAATGCTGTCGTTGTCATTACCGTAACAGTTGTTCAGGGCTGCCATAACAAAGCACCAAGACTCGTGTAACCAGGCTGTATTTATTCCATTATAGTTCTAGAGGCCAGAATTCCAAAATCAATATGTGGGTAGGGGGCTGGAGAAATGGCTCAGTGGTTAAAGGCACTTGCTTGCAAAGCCTGATGGTCTGGGCTCAATTCCCCAGCACCCACATAAAGCCAGTTGCAAAGTGGCACATGCATCTGGAGTTTGTTTATAGTAGCGAGAGGCCCTGGTGCACCCATTCTCTCTCTCTCTTTCCTTGCAAATTAACATAGTTTTTAAAAAGATGTGGCTAGCGACCGTAGGCCAATAGCTGAGATTCTGGCAAGAGAGGAGCCACCACAGTCATATCATGGAGGATCCATATGGAACCCTGCAGAGAATGACGGGATGAACAAGGGACCCACAGCCACAGCCACAGCCACAGCCATTCAATCAACACAGGATAAGCCAGTGAGACAGAAACCAATGATTTTCAACACAAAGACCCCTAAGCTCACAACATTAAAGCAGCCTTAATACCCACCCACCACGACTCAAGGAACTGAGTGGAAGAGGGGGCGAAAAGATTTTGAGAGCCATGGTGGGGGAGACTATCCAGAGGCATGGCACCCCTCAGTAACATCATACTAGGGCCAGGAGAACCTGGCTGAATACTAGGCTATCCATGGTCCCCTGTCACAAGGACTGATCCAGACGACCCTTGGAGGAGGATACCCAGCTGGTTGGGGATGGGGGAGGGGAGCATCGGGGAATTGGGGATAACAACTCATTGTTTGCCCAGTAAATAATGTAACTCAGTATGGACAATAAAAAAAAAAGAAAAAAAAGATGTGGTTGGATGTCTTCTTTTAAATATTTATTTGCAAGAAGAGAGAGAGAGAGAGAGAGAGAGAGAGAGAGAGAGAGAAAGAGAATGAATGTATATGGGTGTGCCAGGGCCTCCCACCACTGCAAAAAACTCCAGACACATGCACCACTTTGTGTAGCTAGTTTAACGCAGGTACTGGGGAATCGAACTCTGGTAGTTAGGCTTTGCAAGCAAGCACCTTAACCGCTTAGCCATCTCTCCAGCCCTCGGAGATGTTTTTAAGGGAGACTCCTTCCTTGCCTGCTCCTAGCTTGCTAGCAAACCCAACTGCATAATACAACACTCCAGCCACAGTACAGCTACCAAAGTGTGTGTCTCTATCTCTCTTTCCCCTCCCCTCCCCCTATTCTTCCCCTTCTTCCTCTCTTTCCCCCTTCCCCATTCTCCAGTCATCCTAGATAGGTCCATCCAACTGAATTTATTTTAAATTGATTTCCACTGGAGAAAATGTATTCCTCAATAATTCACAACCTGAGTGTATGGGGAGAAGAACTTCAAAACATATTTTTAGGAGGACATGAGTCACCCCATACCAGTCAGACCACCCCTATCACCAGGATGGCTACTGTATCTACTTCCCCTGGTCCCATGTGCCAAGCATATTCCCACTGCTCTTCACATATCACCACAGAGAGTTCTTTCTGCCCACAGAGCAGAAGGCTGTCTCCATTTGACAGACAACAAAACTAAGGCTGAGAATGGCTCCGAACTTGCTGGGGGTCATCAAATAGCCAATACAAGGCCAATTTAGGATTCACATATAAGTCCAGGATCCAAATTCTCTGAGCCATCCTCACCACCGAAGAAGTCGTGGTTCTGATGCACAGGCATGACTACCATCGGCAAATGCTTTATGTGGCTAATTTCTTCGCACTGGAAGTTTAAAATATCTTCACTGAACTCACCTTATCCCAACCAACTCTCAATATGTTCCAGTATGGGAACACTCCATACAATCCAGTAATGTCCATTAAGACTCGTTTGGAAAAGGAATTTTGATGAACATTACCTGTCTACTTCACTGACTCATTCATCCAGGCCTGTTTATGCAAACAGTTGTCTTAACTGTCCTCTGTGATACCTGCCTACAGGACCTCACCCAGGCCACCTGCTCCTTATAGGTGCGTCTTGATGCTCAGGGTGGTAGCCATCAGAAGAAAACAGGGCATGGAGAGCAGGAAGCCTGGAAATGAGTCTTCTGTTTCTATAAGAACTGCTCTGAGCACCAGGACCCAAGTCCTCATCCTCAGAGACAACTCACAGGAGTTTTTCACATTTAGCAAAACACAGATTGTCAAACGCTAAGCTAAAAGGAATGA
Source organism: Zapus hudsonius (assembly GCA_004024765.1). Taxonomy (NCBI): domain Eukaryota; kingdom Metazoa; phylum Chordata; class Mammalia; order Rodentia; family Dipodidae; genus Zapus; species Zapus hudsonius. The sequence goes on from PVHP010000770.1 coordinate 116,030, forward strand.
AGGAAGAATTCATTTGTCAAAGATGAATTAAGCATCTGGTCTACCACAAGTTGACCACTCTGTTAAGAGAATGTTAAGGACGTGAATAAGACTCAAGGGAAGAAAGATACAGAGGGGGTGGGGAAAAAGAGAGAGAGGTGGGATAAAGGATAGATGCTATAGTGTATTTTCTTATTCACCCATCTCTTAGTAACAAAATTCATCCCATTTCACAGCTGGAGAAATGGAGGCTTAACTAGTTAGGTGACTTGTCCGGGGTACTCATAAGTAAGCAGGGCAGAGAGCTCAGCTGCTTCCTCCTCACCTGATCCCATGAGCACTGGATGGAGACCCAAGCTTGTCAGGCAGAAAGGTGTCCCCACCTGAAATTCGGAGCCTGAGGAATGAACTAAAGGAAACACTGAACTAGGAAAGGGCTGGATGATCCAGGAAGCTACACAGAAGCCTAGTTGGAGCAGGGACTATGAGGCAGACAGTGGGGCTGGGCTGGAGATGTTAAGGTCCATTTATTCCACAGAGGTTTGGCATGGGAGAAGAGTCACAGAGAAAAGCAAGGGGTGACAGGCATCGTGAAAGCTGCCTCTCTTCCTAAGGCTCAGACCCAGGAAGCAAGGCCACCAGCAAAACCATAGCACAGCTCCACTTCCTGTTCCCTTAAACAGGAAGCAAAGAGCTGCTATTGTGGAAGAAGACAGGAAAGAAGAGCAGACACAGGCTTGCTCCTTCCTCACGCTGACGTCCACTGGATTAGGAACAGCACGCTATGGGATGCAGGCACTAGTGGGGCCAGGAAGCCCAAGAGGCTACAGCGTTGTGAGACACAGGCACATGGGTGCAGCCTCGCAGTCATAGCGCCCTCCCCCCCCCCCCCCCCCCCCCCCCCCCCCCCCCCCCCCCCCCCCCCCCCCCCCCCCCGCCTCCTCATGCCTCCATCCAATCATGCCCACACCAGCCCACTGCGTCCATTCATCTTCCCTCCCTCACTCGACAGGGAATCCTAACTGCTCTTCCCAGTTTCAGTCCTTGCCCTCCCCCATCGGTCCACTCAACCCCAGATACCTGGGACCTTCTTTCAAAGAGCAGTGTCCCATCAGTCTGGCATCAACCTCCAGTAGCTTTGAAGGTTAAAGCTTGAGCTTTCAGGGTGTAGCTCCCACTTTCCCCTCTCGATTCAATGCAGCGGGTTCCAGCTATCCTCGGTCACACTGCCTGCACAAACATTTGGGTTCCAGCCATCCTGAGTCCCTCCAAGTTCACAGCACAAACCATCCATTCCTACTAACCATATCCTTCATCCTACCCAATACCCAGACATGCCTTCTCTTCCTCCGCTTTTCCCCAGTTATCATCACTGTAATGAAATGCCTGATGGGGACACTTCAGAAGAAAACAGGCTTACTTGCTTCACACTTTGTGAGGCACAGGATCATGGTGTCTGTATTAACTCTTTTCTAGCCAGGTCCTCAGGGTCAGTGGCAGATGCTGGCAGGCAAGGGGGAGAGGGTGTGGGAACCTGTATCAGCTCATTTCTGGTGAGCACCCTGTGGCCAGTAGCAGATGCTGGCTGGCAAGGGCAGGAGTACGTGTCAGGGCACGCAGTTACATTCTGAGCCAGGAAGTAGAGAGGGTGGGGCCAAGCTTGCTCCTTTTATAATAACCCTCCTGGGAAAATTCAAAAAGTGGCAAAACTACTTTCAGAGGCCTGGTCCCCTAGTGGCCTAAGGTCCACCCACCAGGCCCCACCTTTTAAAGGTTCACCCACCTCCCCATAGCAGGATGCTAGGCACCAAACCTCCAATACATGAACCTGGAAGTGACAATTAAACCAATGTTCAAAACATACATACGAAACAGTGCAAGCTGCAGAGAGCCCACACCTCCACCCTTCTGCCAGTCTATTTTAGGTCTGAGGAAGTAACTGTCCTAGGAGAGGAAATTTGCTAAGGCTATTACAGGAAGGTCGATAAACGATGCCTCTGCTTGCATTTCTACATCAGGAGTTCTGTGAGAGTGGGGGACAGGAAACAGCGGGACAGCTGAATTCCAGAAACAAACCCCAAATGCTGTTTTACTTCAATTAAGAAGTTTACCTTTCTCCTTGACCAAATAATGCTATACTTAGACTTCTCCCAAAATAACCGGCACTTCCCTACCTCAAGGGCTTTGATCCATCTTTTCTCAACCGTGAGAAGGGAATCCTTCTTGCGTCACTTGCAGGAAATCCTACCCTGAGCTCAGACACTACTTCTCTATCACCAGGTTTTCTCTGACCACACCTGTGGGATGACCACAGCCCTGGGCCCTGCACACCAGCTCTCCTATGGAGTGGACTGACATGAATCTTATATCACTAAGTTATACACCTTGCCATTCTGCCCAATGCCAAGCATTCATGCACATGAACTCTGGCTTTTCATCTTTAATCCCAAGTGACTGTCACACAAGACAATGTCATGACAATTCTTTCACCTGATAAAGCTTCTCCATGCCCCCTCTCCATCATGTAAATGAGGACTCTTATCTCACTCTGGAACCCACTTGCTTTTGGCTTGGACTAATTTTATGCCAGGCTCTCAGCCACTTTCCTTATGCATTTCTTTGACACCTTAAAAAAAGAGCTATGAGATTTTTCACTATTTACAGAAGAGAGGTGTGAAGCTTAGAGAGACTAAGAGGAAGGCTAAGGACAGACTCTGCAAGGCCACCGGGGGAATCGGGACATGGTTCAAGCCATACAGCCATTAGTACATCATAGTCAAGAGTGTGGGTGCTGAGCGCAAAACCCTTTGCTTGAGCTCTGGCCACCTGTTGCAGTTAACCCTCTCATTGCCAGGACCAACACACCCCACCAGAAATAGTTTAAGGAAGGAGAGGAAGGGTTTCTTTCCAGCCCACAGTTTCAAGGGGACGTCTCATCATAGCGGGGAACGCACATCAGGAGCAGGAATCTGACTCATGTTGTTACATATCAGCAGGAAGGAAGCAGCAAAAGGAAGTTAGCACTGGCAAAAACAAAACAAAACAAGGCTAGACTATAGAATCCCACTGGCCTGCCCCCAGTGATACACCTCTTCAAGCAAGGCTCCACCTCCCACAGGCTCCGCCAGCTGGAGATTAAGTATGAAACTTCATCACAAGCATATGAGGCTATGGGAAACGTTGCACATTAAACCACTATATCACTTATTAACCACATACCTCAGGGAAGTTAGACTGTGTGTATCTCAGTTGCTTTATGTTTAAAATAGGGATAAAAGCACCTTATTTATTAATAGGGCTATGATGGGGGAAAGAACAAGCTATGGAGGAAAATACTTAGATCAGTTCTTGACATGTACTGATGCACAAAAAACATTATGTATCATTCCTGCCTCCAAATCCAGGGGGTTCCCATGACAGCATCATAGATGTCCTGGCCAAAGAGCAGCCCATCCCATCCAAGAGCATGACAACCATCACCTGGAGGAGTGGCCTCAGAGAACAGTGGTCAAAGGTCATGAAATGTATGAATTCCACTCCACCCTGGTTCTCAGCAGCAGCACAGAGCTTATTTGTAGGGTCCCAGTGCAGCTCATCAACAGAGCCAGCTCAGCTCCCCAAAACCCAACTGCTGATAGACAATGGTCTAAATGCTTGCAGCTCCTCCCTGGACAACCCAGACCACAGAGGGTAGTTAAGACGCACAGCAGAGGGAGTCTCCATGCACAGTGCGCTCTGGAAGCATCTCAGCTCACTGGCCTCACAGCCTAGAAAGACCCCTTTCCCAATCTCCCACGTTCATTTTCTCACATAATCTGGCAGGGAGGATGTATCAGGTGGGACAGGAGCTACTGTCCCCATAACAGGCAAGGGAAGGTAATCAAAACAGTATCAATCCTTGTACTAGACTTCTGAGTCTAAATTCAGTGCTACTGTTTCATTATCTAACCACATCTTTCATATTAGTAGTGTCTTCTTTAACCACAGAAATTTCCTTCCTTTCTTCTCCCCTTTCTTCCTTCTTTCCCTCTCTTCCTCCTTCCTTCCTTCCTTCCTTCCTTCCTTCCTTCCTTCCTTCCTTCCTTCCTTCCCAAACATTTACTGTCCTCACTGCTAGCTATGCTAGACACTGGCAGTTATAAAGATGAACAGAGCTCTCCCCAGCCACCCCCTTCACTGGCAGCAGGTACAGAGCAGGCAACCATGCAGAGCATGCTCAGTCAAGTGCTTACTATTACATCCAATCTCCCCCCCCCCCCCCCGTGTAGCTGAGGATGACCTTGAATGTCTGATTCTTCTGCTTCTACTTCCCAAGTGCCAGGATGACCGGTGCGTCCCACCACACCCAGTTTATACAATGCTAGGGATCAAAACTTAGTGCATCCTGAATCCTAGGCGAGCACTCTACCAAATGAGTTATGTCCCCAGTCCTGAATCCAATATTTGATGGCCAATGTATTCATACAGATTCCGGGTCTCTTTTCCCAAAGTGGCAATTTCACATTTTCCTGAATGTTGTTTCTTTTTCTGGCCTCTAAAAGACTGAGTGGATCAAACAGGCTGGTTCCAACTTGATATCTATGAGAAGAAAAGAAAGGCCAAGACCTCTTTATATAAATCCAGGGCCCCAGAGAGGTCAAAGCCTTCTCTGAAAACAGGGCCTTAACTAGTCCTCCCATCACTTCAAAGAAATGGGAAGAAAGCCTGTGTTGGCTTCAAGATTTGGGATGAGGGGAAGGTGTGGATACAGAGCATTCATCTCTACATCAAGACTCATCCAAGATGCTCTTGTAGAAATTTTCCAAGGACCCAGAAAACCTTTAAGGCTGCTGTGGAGGCATAAACCCACCCTATAAGACGATTCCACTCCTGCGGTGTGAACCACCATTTCCCCAAAGCAGAAGACACCACACTTGGGAGAAGTGGCTCCTCAACAGAGAAAGAACATCACAAGGTAGTTTGAAAGTGAAAGCATATATATTTGATATAAAATATGAAAGAATATTAAAATACAAAAGAGCAGGAGAAGAATCGAAACCCAAGGATAAAAGGCAAGACTTATTTGAAAGAGAACCAGAAGTAATTTCTAGAAATAAAGTAGTCACTAAAATGGAAAACTCAGCGATGGGAAGATTCTTCAAGCACCTCAACAGCTTAAGCCAATGCACCTGACTCGGCCTTCCTGCTCAGCGCTGCCATTTGAGGAGGAGAAACTGAGCCCCATGGCTCCCAGCCCTCTTCAAAGCTCCACCTCACGAGGCAACCAAATGAGCAAAGGGTAGGAAGACAAGATTGTTGTAACAATGGCCACCATGCTGAGACTTAAAGGTCTGAGTCCTAGTTCTCCCAGAGAAGTCACTTCAGAAGGCAAGGTCAGGAACGGAGCCTAGAGACTTCTGATTCCCCTCACCAACCATTCTTCTAGCTGCCCTGCTTCTATAGAGGGCACAGAATTTGAGGACAAATACCAGGATTGGTTGAGCATCTTTTTGGACATTTACAGTCCCAAGGGAAAATAAACTTGCCGTGAACTAGGCAGGCAAGACTGTTCCGCACAGACAGGCAGAGTTTGATGAAGGCAGGAGCTCGGACCAAAAAGTCATGCTGAACTTTGAAGAGGGAAGCTAGCGTGAGCATCTGTGGCATAAGAGCCAGCATTTGCCTTGACATCCTTCTTCCTGTCCTGCCTGGAGAAGCCACCGCTGGCTGGCTTCTGCGGAACCCCGGCCACATCTGGAGGAAGTACTACCTGGCACTGCTCATCTCGAACCAGACCCCGCCTGGGCCCCCCAAGCAAGCCACACTCACTTCCTCTTCTCTTCTCTAGCTCTGTGCACCTTCACATTTCCTGACTTGAGATGGTGGAGGAAGAGGAAACACCAGAAAGACTGCAAGATAAATTCAGTTGCTAGCATTTCCAAAGGACAGGAACTGGAGGGGTGAGAGGGGGAACCCCAGGCAGCCAACCCCTGACTCTGTAGCCCAGCTTCCTGGTGGCAAAGGGAGCTCATGTGGTTCTCCAAAGTGCTTAAGGTCTTGGGAAACCGTCTGTTTCCTGGGAGTATCTGGGACAGGAGCCCATTTTCTCTAAGTAATTGAGAGCCTGTAGAAATCTGGTCTTAATTACTCCCTCGCAGCAACGTGGCTACATGAAGCATCATGGCCGATTCCCTCATTCTCAGAGGACAAGGCCACCCACCCCTGAGCCACCAGCAGGCCAGGCCCTCAGTTACTTTTTCCCTAAGGTTTCCTGTTCTAATCCAACCATGTGATCTCTCTGGAACTCTCTTGTGGCCAATGTCCTGCTCTGGAAACAGGGCAGACTCAGGTCAGGACACAAGCTATGGCTTTTGGAAACAAGGTTTTATTTGTGTAAAAGGCCCAAGTTTTGGGCTTCATGCTGTGTCAGGAAATGAACCAGAGCCAACTTTAAATGAGAGGAGCAGTCCTCTCCCCTCCCCCATATACCTCTGCCTTGGCATCTTGGGAAAAAACATGCTCACATGAAGGTAGGTGAGCTGCGAGGACTTTCATGTTGGTTGGTAATTTAATTCACCCATGAGGCAGGGTGAGAAGAATCACTGTCCCTGGGTTGAAAGGGAACTATTGAGCCTGCTGCCTGAAGACAATGCAGGAAGGCCTCAATCCTAACTCCCCATAGAAGAGCGGAGAGAGACCAGACATCCCATAACATCTGTCCTTAACAATCCTCAGAGACATTCATGTCCCAGTCCCCAGGACCTTACATGGCAAAGGGGTGTTAATTAGGGCTATAGATGAATTAATGCTGCTAATTATGGATCATAAACTAGATTATACAGGTGGTCCACTTCAGATAGTTAAGCTAAAGGTTCTTAAAGGAAAGGAGAGAGAAAGAGAGAAAGAGAAAGAGAGAGAGTCAAAAGAGAACCAGAGAGGACAGTATGAGAAGGACTAAGGCCAGCACTGCTGGCTTTGTAAAACACACCTCTGGAATTAGAAGATGGTAAACTTATATTGTGAAATGAAGTTAAGTGTAATTTATTACTGCAGCAATGGGAAAACTAATATATAGCATCTCCACACTCATCCTAAAAGAATGTCATTTTTATTTACATGCCTGTCACTGCAGTCACTGATAATAATAATAGCTGATATCTGTTGTGCTTATACTTGCCTTCAGTACTTATTATGTAGGTTGCTCCGAATTTTTCCTAGGTATAACTAGGTGTAAGGTAACTATTATTATATTAGAAATGATATGATGAGGAGGAGGGAGTTCAAGAATCCAAGAGGGGGTCAGGACATCACAGGCATCTTGCAGGAGATAAAGACACAGGTGCATTTCACATAATGAGTGGGAGTCAGCGGGTGAGAGAGGAGAGAGCATCCCAGGGAGGATGCAGATGCTCAGAGAAGTGACTTTGCAGGAAGGACGCTAGCGAACACTTCAGTGGCTCAGCTTCAGGCTGAGAACTATGTTCCCAGTCCTGACATCTTGTCTCCTTTGAGTTTAGAGTGTCATGCCCTCCAGCCCACCTTAAATCCTCCTATAGATGTGCACACTTCTCCTGTAGCCTTTCCCCATCTCCCAAGATGGTGCCACCGTGCACCCAGCTGCTTGAGCTGGAAATTGGGGAATCATGCCTGAGTCGTGCCCCTTGATCTAATCCATCACCAAATCACATCAATAATGACACCCAAGCCCCAACTAGGCTCCACTAGCTCCTCTCCACTTCCACTGCTGCTGTTCTTGTCTACCCCACTGTCACTTTTCCTGGATTAGTGTGATGACCTTGTAAGTGGCTTCCCTGTACCCACTCTGACTTTCCAAAATGCCAGTCGGATTCCACTCCTGAGCTTAAACTCCCCAATGCTTCCTTTGCACTTGGTAGAGGATTTACCAGCTGGGCAAAATGGGCACAAAATGGTACAATCTCACCTTGTACCATTCTCATTCCACAGACAACAGGTGGAATTCTGTGCACAGAGGACTTCTGCACATTCCCATCCCTCTGCCAGGCATGCCTCCCTCTACACAGCTACCTTCTCCACTTCCCAACTTCAGACCAGGCTTTCCCAGGCAAGCCAACCAGCACTGTACCCCACCCTCCATAGTTCCCTTGATAACTCATATGCCACACAACCTTTCATTTGTTAGAAGCTACCTGCCTCTTCCTAGTTGCCTTTCTCTGGTGGAATGCAAGCTGGGGGAGGGACAGGGAGGCACCATCTATCTTGTTCAACACTGCATCTTTGCACAAGGCTTAGTGTGGAGCAGGTGCTCAATATATGCTTGTGGAATTGATTAATTAAAAGAAAAAGTGTGCGCCTGACATTGAAAGATGAGGCTTAAAATAGGAGGCCTTTGAAAACAGGGTCCTATTTATCTCTGCACAAGTGACACCTCCCACAGTGGAGCCACTTTGCAAATGTTTACTGGATGCAAGCAAGAATGACTCAAGGTAGGATGAGTCTGAGAAGGGCTGTCTTTTCTGGGAAAGGCTCCCAAGGGGGTTCCCTTTTCTCCTTAGAACTTCCCAGGAGGAAACAAGAACAGGGCATACAGCAAGTGTTCAATAACTGCTCGCTGTCCCTGTCAATGTTGCTTGAGCAGGGATCATTTGTATACACTCCTAGAGAACATCTTTTGAGCCATGTCAGTTACAAGAGTGAGAGAAGAAGACGTAATAGGGAAGGGAAAATGAAAGGGGATAATAGGATTCAGCCAGACACGACTGAGCCTGGAGAGGGGACCTGCATGAAGGTAGGTAACATGAGTCCTCTAGGTCTTCCAGGCTGCAGCCAGCTGGGAGGTGGGTCTGCAGGAGAGGGCTGGATGTAAATGCATATATTCATCTCTGGGCCTGTGAAAGCCTGGCTCTCTGTGGTTGGGGAGGACCTGGAGGTGTAGAGAATGTCAATTTCCTTCACCAAATGGCAAGCTAGAGAAAAAGTACTTTCTCTCCAACATGATCACATACTAAAAATGAAAAACCAACTACTCAGAGCTTTCATGAGGAGGAAAATAGGTGGGCTGCCTAGCTCAAAGAAACAGGAGGACTGAAAATCAAGTCTACTGAACATCAGAGTACATGATGTGCTAAGAAACTGCCCTTTTTGATCCTTGGAAGTTTTCTATTTTTTTCACTAAAAAAAAGGAGAAAAGTAATTTCTCATAATATAGTCTCACCCATTTTATATTAAGGTTGGGCAATTTTTTTAAACTCACTATCTCAAAATCTCAAAAACTGTAATAACAGATAAGACAGGAGAAGAGAAGACACTAAGGTGGGGAGGGTTGTAATTTCAGAAGAAACCTTTCCACATCTGTTTCAAGGCTGGAAGATTAGTCAAAGGAGCACATTTGAAGGTATTGAAGATATCCATAGTCAACCCATTAACGGGTCATGTGACCATGGACAAGTGGTTGCTTTTTTGAAACTCAGTCCACATCCACATAAGGAACTAAAATAGTAGTTTTCTAAACTGTTGCTTGGGTGATTCTACAGGAGGCATCTTCTTAATACTAGACAAGGGCCCTCCAATGGCCAAATAGAACGATCTGGCAATGAAGGCTGCAGCAGAGAGAAAACCGGCCTAAAAATAGGATTCCATGTTTTACAATCTCAGAGCATTACTCAGCAATCCGTATCCCACGGACACCCTAGAATCAAGGCTGCTAGGACAACCTGATTGAGTACACGGAGAAAAAAGTAGGAGAAAGTTCTTCTTTCCCAAGGCATACAGCTAAAGCTGAGATCAAGAGGATCTGAGATTGACCCTCAGGTCTCCCTGATACAAGACCCCGCTTTTAGGAGCGCCTGAGATGTACTCAACCACAGAAAACGCGACACCGGCGAGTTTCTTTGATCTTGAAACTTCTTGTGGCTCCCAGGGGAAAAAAGTATCAGGTCCCCAAAATGATACAAATGGAAAACACAAGCCATTTCCCGGATCCCTCCTGGAATTACCCCCCCCCCCCTCTCTCTCTCTCTCTCTCTCTCTCTCTCTCTCTCTCTCTCTCTCTCTCTCTTTTTTTTTTAGCTTTCACTAAGTGGTCCGGGGCCCATCTGGCAGCGCCATGTCCAGGCCGGGCCCGGGGCCCGCGGGGAACTTTCCCCGGCCGCGCTGGAGACAATGCGCAGGGAGAGCGCCGGGGCCTGGCGGGGAACGAGCGGGACGGGACGGGACGGGACGCAGCGCCACCACGGCGCCCGCGTCCCCACCCACCCGGCGAGCCACCCCGGCGCCGCTCCCTCCCGAGCAGGGGAGCCCCGCAGAGCCCCCCGCACTCTCCTCCGAGAGCCCGGGGCCGGTGTCCACCCCGCCGGGGACCGGGGGACGCAGGGACATCCCGCGCCCGCGCGGCCGGCAGCATCTCTCGGCATCCCAGGCTGAGCCGGGCGCGCGGGAGACTGGGGACCGCCCAGCCCCGTCTCGGCGCCCCGCAAACTCACCGGGACCGGGCGGGCCGCAGGGCATTATTCCATGGCGGGCTCGGCGCCGGCTCCCCGGCAGAGGCGCCCTGGGCCCGGCGGTGGCGGCCTGGCGGCGGTGGCGGCGGGAGCGCAGAGGGGCCGCCCGCGGCACGGCACGGCGAGGCGAGCGCGGGAGCCGAGCGCGGCGCAGGAAGGGGCGGGCGACCATGTGCCGGAGGGGAGGAGGCCGGCGACGCGAGCCGCTCGCACGATCCCCGCTCGGGCTCCAGGAAATCCAAACACTTCGACAGGAAATCAGAATCCTGACTAAGCACTCCGGGCCCCGCGGCCGCCCCGCGCCCGCCGGGGGCTCCCGCCGCGCTTTAACCCTTGGCCGGCCGGCGCGCAGCTGGGGCGCACGGGGGACGCAGTCCGTGGTGCCCGCGTCTGCAGCTGGGCTCGGCGTCCCGGCCCGGGGCCTCACGTCCCGGCGCCCCCGAGGTGGGAGGGGCAGGGTTTATTCATAGAAAACCCTTGGCCTTGAAGGGAACCTTTCGGGCACCGGGAAAGGACCCTGGCCTCTTTCCTGTCCCGCAAGGGATGGCTTTGCAGTCGCCTGGCGCTTCCCCTTTCATCAGTAAAAGCAGTGACTTCTCCCAGTTCAGTTTCACCGCTTCCTCTCTGCTCATTTCCCTATTTTCTCCCAGGAGGCAGAACCTGTTGGGTCAGGATAGAACATACAGGATGGCCAGGATAGCTTGGACTTCACTGTCTGAGCTGGGTTGGAATAAACGACCTTGACTTTTTGCCCTCAGTAAATCGCTTAACTTCAGAGAGCCCCGGTTTCTCAAATATGGGAGGAGTGTTTATACTATCCTCATTGGTTGGATTTGGAAACCAAACGCTTAGCCTGGGACCAGCACATTGAAAACTAAACACCACGTCATTATTGCCACTTAGAGACATCATAGAAAGTGTATTGTGTTATTGTTCGTGTCTGTGCTGATTTACAAAGCCAGGGACAGAGGATTGGTTTTAGGATGTCAGTTCCCTCCTGATCACTGGGGTATTATTTTTCCTTTGCAGCCTTCCAGAAACTTCTCTCTGCAGAGGAAAAGGTCAGCAACTGTGCAGACCCCCCTTCTGGTGAAATCTGAAACTTACCAAACCTCACAAAATTTGGGATTTTGTTCTTAAACTGAGGGCTGGGATGTGGAGTGGGGAGGGGTGTTAATAAGTCTTGGGATGCCTTACAAAGTTTTGAGAAGCCAAAATCAGACCCTGGTCAGGGAGCCTGTGCGGCTGGTGGGAGTGATTCATTGTGGTTTCCCAGGGAAATGCCACATTTGGGGATTTTTTTCTACCTGGAGGATGCAGTTCTGTGGTTTTGCAGTAAGTGTTTCAGATTCCTTTGAAACCCAGACTTAGAACAGGGAACGACCAGCATACAGATGTGTGAAAACTGAAATGAATTCACAGGGAACTGAATGTTGGGTACCAGCTCAGCTTCTCCCTTCTCTGAGGGAAGAGCAGACAGTCGCTCTGCACCCAGATTTCCCTTGGCTGCTCCTCTCTTGGTCTGCCAAAGCAACAGCTCCAGGCTGGGTGCCAGGAACTGCCATCCTCCCTGGTAGAACCTCTTCCTGGCTGAAGCTGGCAGACAAAGCACAGTCCAGAAGCCAGTGTCTCTGGAGTTTTCCCCAACTTTTTGATCTACTTATCTCTGGTACCCACATCACCCACACCCCATACCTGGTTATATTGCTCCATAGCTCTTGTCATAACTTTATTCATCTGTCTGCTTATTTCATGTTCCTGTATGGCTAAGTTACATTACAGCAGGTTCATTGCCTGTCTTCCCCTTTTTCTGTGCCCCAGTGCCAAGAACAGTGTTACCTTATTGT